>OY992537.1:186879485-187138306 GCA_963921195.1 Pegoplata infirma | reverse complement strand
GTTCCCTGATATTTAAGATAATCAAAATAAAAGAAAAAATGTCACTCTAATGGTTCGCTTATACCCTGAAATCCATTTAATTCTATATTGTGGTACAAACTTTGACATTTCGAAATTTACGCATGATTCCTTCACAATTCTACTCATGTGCGCATCTCAAGTAAATATTTATAACCTCTGTTTACAACATTATTATATTTTCCTCTGAATTTCTTAAAAACTTAAATTCGATATAACTTTTGCTCTCAACTAATTTTTAAAAATACTAATACGTTAAGAAAAAATTACAAATCTATATTTGACATTTATATGTCAAAATGTGTCACTCAGCAATCAACTGAGCTTATAAAAATGTTATTCATACTTAAATATCCGAAGAAAAGCAACCTAAACACAACACATACAACCCCATTGCCATCGAAAAAGCAGAAGATAATCAGGCGTTTTTGAAAGGCATAGAAATTGCGAAAATACGTAGTAGAAAAAAATATATCAAAATAAAAACAACATGACAAAATGTTTAATGAACCGACAAAAATGTTTCAAAATATCCTTCATTTCTGTAATTTCTTGTTGCTGATGTTGTTGTTATTGTTGTATTACAAAGGGATGGATTAAACATTGAAAAACTGTGGTCAGAAATTATTAGGAAATAACTATGAGTAGTGAAATTAAAATAAATTGTTGAGGCGTATGATTAATATTTAATTGAAAATAAATATGACAGTCATATATGGCGTATGATAAATATTAATTTATATTTGAGGTTCATCATATGTGGCGTATGATTTATATTAAATTGAAAATAAAAATAAATGTGCTGGTTATATGTGGCGTATGATAAATATTAATTATATTACTATTAATCTTGCAAAACTTATAAGAAATGTGCTCGTTAATGTGATTTAGGTGTGAGTGTGATTGAAACTCAATTTTACTCAGGTGAAAAAACAGTCTATTTTCAAGGGCAGCAACAAATTTTTAATTTAGTCTTTTTTTTAAATTTTAGAGTAAGCACCCAATCAGTCGCATTTTTTTTCGAAGTCCATTTTGGAATTAAAAAAATATACAGACAACTTTTCGATCATAGTTGTCTTACAACAATAAATACCTACATGTAGTTAAGTTTAATTTCTGCTTGTCTGGCTAAAATTATGAAATATTTTCTATTTGTATTGATAAATTCCTTAAAAAAGGTAGAAAATATTAATAGTAGTATTGGAAAAGACAAGTTATCAAACAAAAATAACAACAGCAACATCAACAAAAACTAAATTAATAAGGAAACTCACAGTTTGAATATTTTTTTTTTAACTGATATGATTACACTCACAAGAAAATTTTGTCAGATTAACTGTAGAATGACTTTCACCTTCCCCCGTGGTAAATATTTACAAGTTCATTTATTATGCGTTTTTCTCTAAATAATTTTCATTTAATGGTTATTTAAACAACATTTTTAAAATTCACGCCTACACAAGGGGTGGGGGAAAAATAAATTTCCAATTCCTTGATTTCCAGAGCAGGACTTTGACCTTTTTCTGACATAAACTTGTTTCATTTTTTTAAGAAAATAATAAAATAAACAACAAGAAAAACAACGTTTTTATAGAGTTGTTATAGTTCTCCAAAGGGGAATTTTCCCCCTAGTCCGATTTTGCCCATTTACGAACTTAGTCAGCTTATAACCATTTGACATATTCGAACCAAATTTCAGTACTCAGGTTTTTCAGTTTGCACTACATCGTGCTTTTCACAAATGGACTCACGAATATCTCGAAAAAGAAAAGCTATAGAGGAATTTGGACTGCGGATTTGGAATCACAAAGTCCATTTTAAGTACAATTATATCCAATTTTGTGGCTAATACTTACAACAACGTTGCAGATCTGTCTTAAAAACCACAAAATTAGCGTTTTTTTTATTTGTTGAACTTGAACGCGAATATCTGTAAAATGGATACTGCTAGAAAGGTTTTGATGGCTGATTCGGATTCAGGAGGTAGGTTAGGTTAGGGGTGGTAAGGTTAGGTTGTAAGTGGCTGCTGACGTTTTACGTCAACACACGTAGACTCTGAGGTCCATTGTGATACCACGGGACCGTAATAGGTTTCCTTACTAGTCCCTGTCGTTAAACCAGTTTGAGCTTCTTATGAAACTCCTTAGATGTTGAATTTTGACGTTCAACAAATCAGAAAGATCGTACAGCTCCCTAGATCCCAGTGAAGCAAGTCTCTGACCAGAAAGTGCCGGGCAATGGCAAATAAAGTGTTCGATAGTTTCCAACTCCTCTTCATCCATGGAACTTCGGAAAAAGTCATTCGACGGCACATTTAACCGCTCTGCGTGCTTCCCTATAAGACAGTGTCCGGTAATTATAGAAACCACCGTCGAAATCTCTCCTCTTGGAAGCGATAATCAGTCGTGTTGTCTCACACGTCCATCCATTTGCCCATCTTTGATTAGTCTCCGTCGCAGAACAAAGCCGTAGGTTTTGCTTGCAAGTTTCTAGAGGCATACCAACACTTTCCAATTCTGTTGGAACCTGTAAGGTAGTTCCTAGTCTTGCAAGCTCATCGGCTTTGCAATTCCCTGGAATGTCTCTGTGCCCTGGGACCCATATGAATCGTATGTTAAACTGCTTGGCCATCTCATTTAAAGACGTGCGGCAGTTAAGGGCAGATCTTGTTTTCAGAAACATTGAATCCAGGGACTTGACCGCGGCTTGACTGTCAGTATAGATGTTGACTGCGGTTGTAGACAAGACATTGCAGCTCAACCAGTCAGCCACTTCCTTTATTGCCAGCATCTCTGCCTGGTAAACACTGCAATGATCTGGCAATCTACGAGACAGACTCAACCCAAGCTCTTCCGAATAGACTCCAAAGCCCACTTGTTCGTGCAGCCTCGATCCATCTGTGTAAAAATTTATGGTAGCTCCACTACCCGGAGTATCCCCCATCCAAGACCCCCTGGATGGTATCATAGTGGTAAAGTGGCGCTCAAAGAGGCTCAAAGAGGGAGTACAGTCCACATTTTGTGGTATTGTTATCTTTTTCAAGATCGCGCTATGGCCACAATCGCTGCTCCTCCATTGCAGCGTGCTATTAAGTCGAATTGCCGACGCAGCCGCATACTGCCTACCCAATATGTCCCAGGGTATCAGGTGAAGGAGGATTTCTAATGCAGCCTTTGTGATAAAGACTCAGTTCGCTTTTGTTTCTAAAGCAGGCCACCAGACAATGATTCCATACAGCAAAATTGGACGCACCACTGCTGTATAGATCCAATGAACGACTTGAGGGCTAAAACCCCATCGTTTTCCAATGGCCCTTTTACAGGAATACAAAGCAATCGTTGCTTTTCTCACCCGTTCCTCAATATTACGCCTGAAATTCAGCTTCCTATCTAGAAATACTCCAAGATACTTGGCTCCATCTGAGAAGGTGATTTTAGTACCGTCCAGAGAAATAGGATCAAAAGCAGGAATCTTATTTTTCCTTGTAAACAAAACAAGCTCTGTTTTACTAGGATTAACTCCTAGACCACAGTCTCTTGCCCATTTAGACAGATCTTTCAGAGAACCCTGAAGAATGTCCCGCAATGTTGGCACATGCTTCCCCTTTACCGCTATCGCGACATCGTCAGCATATGCGACAACATGACAACCACGTGCTTCTAGAGATAGTAGCATTGAATTCAGTGCCAGATTCCAAAGAAGCGGCGAAAGAACACCTCCTTGTGGTGTGCCCCTATTGACAAATCGAGATATGATGGACGCTCCCAATTCAGACGTTATACGTCTATTGGCAAGTAGGTTTTCCACCATTAAAACGATTTCACGCTTTACTCCCAGACCAGACAATGCCAATATTATCGATTCTGGAATGACATTATTAAAAGCCCCCTCAATATCAAGAAAGGCCACCATAGTGTACTCCTTTACCGAAAGCGATCTCTCGATGGTACCAACGAGCTCATGATGAGCTGTTTCCGTTGATCGTCCCTTGCTGTATGCATGTTGCTTTGTCGAAAGCAACCTCGGGTCAATCCCTCTACGCAAATATGCGTCTATAATTCGTTCCATTGTCTTTAACAAAAAAGAAGACAGACTAATTGGTCTGAAATCCTTCGGAGCTGTGTGGGAACTTTTCCTAGCCTTCCGGATAAATACGACTCTGGTATCCCTCCATTTTAAAGGAATATACGACCAGTTGATGCATGCTGTGTATAGATTATACAGCAACGGGGCTATATAGTCCGACACTTGCTGCAACTCAGCCGGGATTGTAATTGTACCATCAGGTCCCGGGGATTTATAGGGCCTGAAGCTTTTTATCGCCCAGATTAATGTTGGCATATTTATTATTTCCGAAGCAATTTCAGATGCTTGGGCGTCAGAACGTTTTAAAGCTTGAAACGGTGTCATGGAATTGCCCGGAAAATGCGTGTTTAAAAAGAGATCCAGCGACTCTCCACTGGAGGAAGACCACACGCCATTAGGATTTTCAGGTATCCCAGGGTGTAAGGAGAAGAAGCCAGAACCTTGCGCAGCCTGGATGCCTCAAATGCGTGTTTAAAAAGAGATCCACCGACTCTCCACTGGAGGAAGACCACACCCCATTAGGATTTTCAGGTATCCCAGGGTGTAAGGAGAAGAAGCCAGAACCTTGCGCAGCCTGGATGCAACAGAAGTTTTTCCAAGAATCACATTTTGCATTTCTGATCATCTTTTTATAACTCTTAAGTTGCAGCCTGTATGCAGACCAGTCCTCGTCCGCTCTTGAAAATTTAGCCTTATTAAAGAGCTTTCTGCAGGAATCTCTGCTCGTCTGCAACTCATTTGACCACCAAGGTGGCTTTTTTTCCCTCTAGGCTTTGCAGAAGGGCAAGACGCATCCAGGCACCTATTACAAACATTTGTTATATGGTCAACCTGACAGTCAATTTCCGCTAAACTATGCGATTCAGATAGGGGTACTTCATCCAAAAGCAAAGAAAAAGTCTCCCTATATTTCACCCAGTTTGTTCTTCTCAGATTTCTGGAGACATTCTCAACCGGGGCACACTCCCTGAGTAAAAACTCAATGTAGCGATGATCTGAGAAAGAATGCTCTTCCAAAACTCTCCAGTCATCAATCCTATCAGACAATGTATCTGATACAAGTGTTACGTCAAGAACCTCTTGCCGCGTACTTGTAACGAAAGTTGGTTCACTACCCTTGTTACAAATATACAGGTTAGTGCTTAACAAAAACTCCAAAAGTGATTCGCCTCTATCATTTGTGTCTGTACTTCCCCATATCGAATGATGTGCATTAGCATCACAACACACTACTAACTGGTGTCCCCTAGATTCAGACTCCCGAATGAGACCGACAACCTTCTCCGGGGGTATTGGCCCCGGATTAGGAAAATTAAATTCAGGAGGTACATTTACTATAATGTTTGTTGATACATTTACTATAATGTTTGTTGATTGTTGTTACAGACTTTAGAAAACGAACAGCAGAAAGAACTAAAATAGTTGTTTTTGGAATCTGCAAACGCGAATATCTCGAAAACGGTGTATGCTACATAAAGCATAATAAATACAAAGTATCGCGTGACATATGTTTTTTTTTTTTTTTAATTTTCAAAAATTCAAAACTTTGATCGCAGATTGGCTTAAAATGTGCACCCCATGGTTTTAAGGTCTAAAGTATAAAATTTTTCCAAGCACTTAAGAAAATTAAAAGGTTAAAAAAAATTCCACTCCACCTCATTCTGTTGTTGGGGATTATCAAAAGAGAACGACAGAATGAACAGGTTTTGAAAATTTTCTTATGAAAAATTTGTTTCAGAATGAAAAATAAATCTTTTAGAAAAACTATGAGATTGAAAAATATAGCACGCAATTTCTTACTTAATCTGCTAATATCGTCCGACAAAAACATTAAATGTCGTTAAATACGAACCGGATAATATATGGGGCATTCCATGCCAAATCGAACACTTTCGGATTGGACCCCCTTTTGATCTATTTTGTTTTTGGATATGTTTTAGTACGTATTAAGTACAACTTTCACACCAATTTTCAGCATTCTATTCTAAGTTGCTGTAGAGTAATCAAAATTAAAAAAAAATTAAGAAATTGAAAAATTCAACTAATTTTGACCAGTAAAAAATATCGATATCTTAAAAAAAGGTGGACAACATTTTGTTGGTATTTAAATGTAGTTTTAGAAAAAAAATTATTCGAAGTAATTATCATTTATTTTTTAATGTTTAAAAATTAAAATCGACTTTTTGAAAAATTCCGAAACCTTAATTTTTTTTTTTAAACTCTAAAAACTCTACTTCAAAATACGCAACCTTTAAGCCATAATTCGAGATGAGATCAGAATTCCTTTTTTTCATTTGAAAACTGTACCTTTTTATTTGGATATAGAAATACGTCTCACAAAATTTCAGGATAATCGGACATTGTTATGGTGAGTCGCATCTGCAATGAAGTTTAAAAACAAATTACACGGAGAAAAATACGCCTTTTTATCAATTTTCTCAATTGTTTTAATATTTTGAGTTAAGTTTGAATTCAAATGGTCACAGAATTGTAATTTGTAGTCAAATAGCACTCTTATAAGGTAATGAAAACTTAAATCGATTGAAAATCAGCAAGTTATTAAAACTTCCCCAGGCATCCAAGTTTGGCATTACATTTGATTAAGGAATACGAGTTCCATTTTTGAAATATATTGAAATAGTCTACTATAATAACATTTTTGATCCTTTATGTGTAATATTTTTTTTTGAAAAATGCATAATAAATAATAAAATTATTATTAATTTAAAACATGTTAGCAAAACACAATACGAAAAATACTTGTCATATAATTATATTTGAACTTGAAGAATAAAAAATTTGGTTACAGTAGAAAATTTCAATATATTTCAAAAATCGGACTCGTAATCGTTAATAAAGTGGTCTGCCACACGTTAGATGCCTGGGGAATAGAGCACCCAAAAAATATATGGGATGTGCAAAAGTGTATTTTTTATCGCTCACCGCTCATTTTTGGTGAAGTTTGGAGTAAATAGTAATATATGTCCAGAAAATTAACTTCTAAGTTGTTAACAGGCCAAGCGGTTTGAACTTTTAACCACAAAAATGGGGTAAAAATCTTTTACAGATTAATTTGGGTGTAACTCTTTAAATAAAATTTTTTCGCAACTATTTACAAATTATTTGTAGAATCGAAAAGATTTTTCTCTCACATTGTTTTGACCTAAATATGTCCGATCGCGGTGTTTTGAACGGTTAAAGTCGAAATTTGGGTCAGATCTTTTTTTAAAAGTTCTCGTAAATTTTTAAATTCGGGAAAATTCGAGCTCTTTGCATAATTTAATAGGATATTGAATGTAGTTTTACAAAAAAAAATTTTTGCAAAAATATATCGACCATTCCATGAAAAAATTCCAACGTACCACTCTGAATCCAATTTTTTTTAATCAACCTCAAACCTCCGTGTGTTACGCCCCGAAACATCTGTCTAGGATTTTCCTAAATATATATATTTTTTGGAAAACTACATACAATGCCCTATTAAATTATGCAAACAGCTCAAGTTTTCTTCAATTTAAAAATTTACGAGAATTAAAAAAAAAAAATGTCTCACCCAAACTTCGACTTTAATCGCTCTAAACACCGCGATGGGACATATTTAGGTCAAATCAGGATGAAAGAAAAATCTTTGCATTTTGATTCTACAAAAAATCTGGTATGAAAGTTAATTGCGAAAAACTTTTATTTTAAGAGTTACAGCCAAACTAATCTATATAGGTTTTTTAACCCATTTTTAAGCTCAAAAGTTCAAACCGCTTGGCCTGTTTGCAACCTAGAAGTCCAATTTGTGGAATGATATTATTTTTTACTCCCAACTCGACCGAAAATGAGTGGGGAGCGATAAAAAAACAACTATGCACATATGGGTGCTCTAAGTTGTAATTACTTATATCATCCGGTTAATGTATAATATTGGTTGTTGGACTGTGTATATTTTAAGAATTATTTTAGGTTAGGTTAGGGTGGCGGTGCCGGATGGACACTCAGCATAGACCAATTGGTTCATAGCGATACCACAAAACTTTTTCCGCTTATCGATGTAAACTAAATACATTGACCTTCATCGGTTTCCTAGAAAAATATTTAAAATTTTTAATATTTTTATTGGAAAAAGTTTCGATACATATCTCACAATCTAAGATTTTTTTTAAACTTGTAATAATTTCAAAGAATTTGTCTGTATTAAAAAAGTATTAGAATCTTAGTACTTTTGTACAGTAAATGTTCTCTTAGAATATGAGAATTTTTTCCTAGAAAAAATTTCAGAAAAAAGTAATTCTCTGAATGAAAGAAATTGACAGTGAAATCATAGAAATTTTCGTTTGGAATCTCAAATTCTTAAAAATGTTTGAAAAATTCTTTGAATCTAAAAAATTGTTCTTCATTAAAAAAAAAATTATTAAAATCTGAGAAATTTTCTAAAGTAAACATACTTTATTAGATTTTTGTTTGAAATCTTGTACTTTTCTCAGAATCTAGTCGTATCAGAAAAAGGCGTCACTCTTCAAACTTTAACTGCAGAGTAAATATTCCAATTATTAAGTTATATTTACAGGAACTATTAAAATTTCTGTGTGATGACAAAAAATATATCAGAATCTGAGGTTCTTTTAATAAAATGACTCAGAGTCTGCCATAAATACTATCAAACATTTTCTACTTATATGAAAAGTTTATGTTTTGTCAGTATCAAATTTTCTCAGAATATGAGACTTGATAAAGTGCACTAGAATATCATCAAGTTTAAAGAAATTTTTAGTTTCCAAAGTCTGGAATTTTTGTATTAAAAAAAAATTGGTAGTACAATAAATACTTTTATACCAAAAGAAATTATTGGAACGCTAGGATTTAAACTTAGAAAGTCAAATTTAAGAGATGAGTAACCTCATTAATTTAATTCAGCATGGGTTGCTTTGTAAGGAAAATCTTTTGAGTAAACCAAACATTTTTATTTTAATGTTTTGCTGCATCATCCTATTAATTTTGAGTGTAGACTCTTAAACAATTTAAAATAAAAATTTGCCAAATTTGTAAGAGAGTGTGTAATTTTGTGTTTTCATCTAACCTGTCATAAGTTATGACTTTTATAAAATTTATAATATTACACTTGTACTTTTAACCATTCACTCATTCGTTTTCTTCAATTTATTGTTTACATGAACAAATGAAAGTTTAATGAAGTGAGAATGAATTACGTTAACAATTTCATAAATGTTTACTATAGAATCTTATAAAATCTTACAAATGTTCTTGGAATGAAATGAAAGATATTTAAGGAATTTAATATAAATGTTATTTAGCAATCGTAATTAGATTTTGGAAGAGCTGGAATTTATGTATCTTTATTAAAAATGTATAGAAATTACTAATGCCAACAAAGAACTATTAATTTTATTATTAATTGATATAAAAAACCAAACTGTAATCTGTTTAAATATTTAAAAAGATTGCATACAATTTAGAAGTCCATTCGAAGTTATTCGGCAAGGTAACGTCTTGGGTAACGGTCAGAAAAAATAATTTTTCGACTCACCTTACTCCATTTTAAGTCTATCTAGCGATGTTAGTCTGTCTTTCTTACTGGTTGTTGAAATCCTAGTTTTTGCGATAATACTGATCCGATTAAAATAATTGAGATACCAAAACTTACGTAACTCTTCCCTTCGATGGATCGGTCAAGAAGATCACAATTTATGAGTGAAGACATAAAACGTCTGGTTTCTCTCAATATAACCCTAAAATATACTATTATATTTTGTGTTACAAAAAAAGCTTAAACTAAAAATCTATAAAAAAGAAAATTGGTCGAACTATCGATTTTTTTTTCTGTTATAGTTTGTTAAACAACCTTTATATCGTATAAATGTGATGTTAAAGAAAATTTAATACGATGAGCCTATCCTAAAAAAAATGGATATCAATTGACAGAGTTGTGATAAATTTGCTTAATAAGAAAATTAAGGTTTTATTGAAAATTGGTATTCGAAAAAAATTAATTTATCGTAAGAGGCCTTGTATAATATGTTTAAAGGTTTTTGGGGCGGTGAATCCAAATCCGTCCTTAAAATTGCTCTATCGCGCCAGGTTTTTTAGATAAGTAACATATCTTGTTATCTCAAAAATTTTATGCATTAACTAGACCATTTTTTTACATTTCAACCTTTTGTGCACTGCTGCAAACAAAAAATGCCTGCGAATTTTGTACTCTTGCCTAAAACATTAAATCATGATAATGTTTTTCGGAAGATTTGGGTGTACTTGCCAAAGCAAAGTTTTTTTTATAAAAAATAATATTATATTACTTTGCTATTCCATGCAAAACGAATTGTAATATCAGTCGAGGACCCCATTAAAAAACCAAAAGAGCTGTACATTTCGTAAGTGAGTACAAAAATAAGTACAAAAAAGTGTTTCTATATTTTGGAGAGTATAAAAGATTCGGCACCAAAGAATATAACACTCTCACTTGTTTTATGTACATTTGATAAACAAATGGAAAATTTTTATGTGAAAAGCTTAGACTTGGTGAAAAAGTAGTTTTGGTAAAAAAAAAAATATTTTTTTCACGAGAAACAAAATTATGTTAAAAAGAATTTAATGAACCCAAAATTTTTGGTGAAAAAATATTTTGATGAAAAAAAGTTTTTTTTGATGAAAAGAAAAATTGTTTGATGTAAAAAAAAAATGATGAAAAAATTTTTTTTTTTTTTTTTGCTGAGAAAAAAATTGATAATAAAAAATTTGATAAAAAAGATTTAGCTAAAAAAAAAAATTGATGAAAAAAAAAAATTAATGAAAAAAAAAAATTTGATGAGAAAAAAAAAAGTTGATGAAAAAACAAAAAAATTAACGAAAAAAAAAATTTTATGAAAAAAAAATTTTTGATGAAAAAAAAAAATTTTGATAAAAAAAAAAAAATAATGAAAAAAAAATTTGATAAAAAAACAATTTATGAAAAAAAAAAACTTGATGAAAAAAAATTTGATAAAAAAAAAATTTGATAAAAAAAAATTGGTAAAATAAAATTATAAGAAAAAAAGTTTGATGAAAAAAAATTTTTGAAAAAAAAAAAAAAATTTGATGAAAAAAAAAAAAAAAATGATGAAAAAAAAAAATTTGATTGAAAAACAAGTAGAAAAGTTAAATTCGACTTTGCCGAATCTATGAATACCCTCCACAATGCCTTTTTTAAAGGATAGTACATTTTTAACATGAAAAAAATTAACAATTTTGGTTGGAAATATTTTATTTTGAGTAAAAAACTCTTTTTTTGTCATTCAAAAAATAAAAGAAAAATTACTATTTTTTTTTTTTTGAGTGTAAAACTTTTTTTCGAGTGTAATGTTTTTTTACTGTAAAAATATTTCTGAGTGAATGCACGTAAGTATGTTCACAAAAAATTTACATTTTTGTAAAAAAAACTAAATTTTCTTTTGAGCGTAAAATTTTTTTGAGTGTAAAATTTTTTTCGAGTGTAAAATTTTTTTCGAGTGTAATTTTTAAGTTACCAATGCTTTTAAAACTAACCAAGATTAAAAAGCATTGCTTTTAAACTAAAAAGTTTGAAAAGCATTGCTTAGTTACCACCAATGCTTTTAAAACTTGTTTACCACGTGGCATTTAAGATGAACAAAATCTGAAATTCGGGGTTTTGCTTATAACTTTTGAACCACTTGACCGATTGAACTGAAATTCAATACCAAACAGACCTGAGGAACGGCAAAAATACATGCCACGTTTCAGCAGTCTCATAATTGTTTTTCGAAAGTTATCGTGTTTTTTATCTCGTAAATTTGCGAAAACCCCTTGCCGAAATTAACTCTTTTGCTCATAACTTTTGAACCACTTGACCGATTGCAGTCCAGCCGCAATACCAACCTGACCAGGTAAATGACCAACATATACGCCAGTTGCCTCTGTGAAGTCATTTAAAAGTTAGCGTTTTTTCTACGGACAGACAGACGGACGGACGGACATCGCTAGATCGACTTAAAATCGATCGAGGATCATGAATATATATACTTTATGGGGTCCTAGACCAATATTTTGATGTATTACAAACGGAATGACAAACTTATATATACCCTCTGTCACTAGAGTGGAGGGTATAAAAAGAAATGTGATGAAAAAACAAATTGATGAAAAAAAAACTAATAAAAAAAAAATTTTGATAAAAAACACATTTTTGATGAAAAAAAAAACTTGATGAAAAAAAAATTTTAGGAAAAAAAATATTGATGAAAAAAAAAAATTGATGAAAAAAAAATTGATGAAAAAAAAATTGATGAAAAAAAATTGATGAAAAAAAAATTTGCTAAAAAAAAAAAAGTTAGCGTGTTTTCTACGGACGGACAGACAGACGGACGGACGGACATCGCTAGATCGACTTAAAATCGATCGAGGATCATGAATATATATAGTTTATGGGGTCCTAGACCAATTTTTTTTTTCGATGTGTTGCAAACGGAATGACAAACTTATATATACCCTCTGTCACTAGAGTGGGGGCCCAGCAGAAATTTTGCTGAACGTTCAGCAGCTTTTGGAAGGGGAACTTGAGTAAAGGAGCGCATCCAATTGCGCTGAATTCATGCATGATTCCCTAAGGCGATGTCCCACTTTAGAGCGCTAGTTGGATACACAGAAACAGCGCTCTTTAGATGCACTGAAATCACGTGTCTTTAGAGCGCTGATTTAAGCAGAATAAAGATGCTGTAAATTCATGTATCTTTTTAGCGCTGATTTAAGCAGATTAAAGATGCCGTGAATTCATGTACATATCTTTGTAGAGCTGATTTAAGCAGAATAAAGATGCTGTAAATTCAAAGTTGAAATCAAATAACTAAAATTTAAAAAAATATAACAAAAAAATTCATTCGTTTTACTTTACAAAACTTTATTTATGTGAAACAAAATGAAAAAAAAAAAAATCGGAAGTGAACATCAAAAAAATATCGGAAATTTTAATTTTCACATTTTTTATGGGATTTTTTTTGGGAACAGCGGTCAAAGATGCTATGATTGAAGCGCTCTTTGCAGCGCTGATTAATGCGCAATAATGATGCAGTCAAATCATGTGTCTTTGTCTAAAACTCATGTTTTTTTATTCAAAAAGTGTTAAAAATATTAAAAAGGAAATCAAGTGTGAAATTTTATCAAAAAATAATTACACATTATAAGTTTTATATAAAAAATCTTAAAAAAAAATTAAAATTTTTTCCCCTTCCCTAAGAGCGCTCTTTGGATGCGCTACGGTATGCTATAAACAGATGCTGTGTCGCCAAAATCTCGATTTATTTCTGCTGGGGGGGTATAAAAAGAAATGTGATGGAAAAAAAATTGATGAAAAAAAAACTAATAAAAAAAAAATTTCGATAAAAAACAAATTTTTGATGAAAAAAAAAACTTGATGAAAAAAAAAAAATTTGATGAAAAAAAAGTTAATGAAAAAAAAAATTGATGAAAAAAAATTGATGAAAAAAAAAATTGATAAAATAAAATGATGAAAAAAAAGTTTGATGACAAAAAAAAATAATTTTATAAAAAAAAAAATTTGATGAAAAAAAAAAAATTATGAAAAAAAATTTTTTTGTTGAAAAATAATTATGTTACTTTTTATTCGCCAGCTGGTGAAAAACGGTTTCATTCACCACGAGGTATTATCCAAGTTACAAACCCAAGTTATTAAAATTTTTGGCTTTAAGAAAATGAAAATAGTAATTCTTGTTATCTTTTTCGTTTATTGTTAGCTTATATAGTCAAACTGAGGTTGCGTCCTAAACTTTTTTAAAATTAAACACCAGCCTAAAAACATTATCATGTTAAAAATATTTATCATTTAACAGTTATTATGTCTATTCGATTACCTTACTACAATCCACTATTTTTTACTCATTTTACTACCGCTGGAAATTTTCAATACAAAAAGTAAACAAGACTTTCCAGTTGTAGTAAAAAATAGTAAGAAATTTGGGTAATCGAATAGACCTATTATCATAAGGATTTCCAAATTCTAATGAAATATGTATTTACGTTGTACAAATTTATTTTATTTCCAAATTTGAATTTAATAACTTTTAAAGTTTAAGGCATAGAGAAACATAGAGGCGAAGGTGAAAGAAAAAATAATATCACTATCTTTTTCTAATTTCTCACACGTACGTTGTCGATGTGAATTCAAAACACAATACATGTTTACAAGTCGTACTTTGTCAACAAATACATGTATACGAGTTGTACTTTGACAACTCAATTTTTGACGCCTTCGCCTCTATGTATACTCTATGGTTTAAGGTTTTTACTTTGATTTTAAATTATGTATTGACAAATCTATTAAAATATGTGTGTATGTTCTTATGATAAGTTTAATTTAAAAATTTCGTTCAATTAATTATCAATATTCTATAAATTTGGCAAAATCTATTTGTGTGATTACAACTAGTGTAATCAATATTTATTAAATATTAACACTAATTGATAGCTGTCAATCATTAAACTTTACATTTAACACCTTCAGCTAAATAATACAAAATTATGTAATAATGTTAGCATACAACTTGGATAATTATAAAATGAATTAATCAGTTATATCAAATTATGTTATTAATGAAATTTCACAAACTAAATATGTTTTCAATGTGCACATTAGGCCGTATCGATTATTACTTTTATTTTTTGTTTTTAGTGGAAAGGGGTCCAAAAAGTTTCTATTGGATGTCAAAATGCCTCCATAAAAATTTCGTGAAAATCAAAAATTTCCTTACCCTCTCGCATAGCGGGTAAAGCAAAGCCACCAAAAAATTACAAATTTCATGTTATTTCTAGGCAACCAAGTTTTTTTTGTTGCTGCTAAATATTTGAAAAAATAGGTCTTCCCTGTTTGTCTAGATCACATTTAAAAATATTGGCAAACATTTTTTTTTCACGAATTATAGAACTTTTAAGTAATAAAAAAAACGCGAAATTGTAACTTCATTAGCGATTTCTCCAAATTAAGCCACTTAAAAAAAACTATGCTATGGTAGGAATCCTTCTGCTGGAACTCCAAATGAATCCCCCAAAGTCTCATAAAAATCTAAAAATCTTTGGGCAACCACATCGAGGATTAAGTAAACATTTTCAAAAAAGCCATACTTCAACCGCGATGCGGGAGCAAAAGGAAATCTTTTATGGAGTCATTTTGATTCCTTGTTTTTTGGACCCTTTTTAGCTCAAAAAAGAAAAATCGATGCCGCCTATTGTGCTTGTATACACTCAAAATATTTGTAAGCAAAAACAAATGAAAATAACATTTAAAACAAGTGATAAAACAATTGCACAACATCCCAGCTATTCACTTGTTTTAACAAACATCAGCATTTATTTTTTACTGTCAAAAAATTTTTCTAAAATAAATAACATTAAACATTAATAAATAAAGTTTTTTTTTTACCAACAAATTCGAAAATATAGCCTACGAAAACATTAAAAATTTATGATTGTTCTGTTATTTTTACCAACAAATTAAAAAAAAAAACTTAACTACAAAAACATTAAAAATTAATGATTTCGTCAGTAATATTTACAATTTTTTTAATGAATTATTTTTTAAAATTTTTGTAATAAAATTTTGGGGAATCTATCCCGCAATCAATTACATTCTCTACAAATCGTGCCAAAGTCACTTGATACAAACATGAATTTATATTTCTATAATTAATTTTTTGATTTTTTTCTACAAAAAAAAAACAACCCACACAAGTAGGTAATTTAAAAAAAAAAATAAAATAACGTACACAAATCATTAAAAATTAAAGAAGTATCAATTATTTTTACTTATAAAACAAAACTAAATGACTAAAATGCTTGAATGCTAATGAAAGTCTTTATTTTTAATTTTGTTATTTTTAAAACAAATGATTTTTCTTTTAAAAACGACAAAACGTAAAACTTTTTAAATAAACTACAAACAGTTAATGGCATAATTTTTTGGGTGAGTGTTTCCTAAGAATTTGTTGAGATTTTTGTTATGCATTTGGCAATGTTTTTTTAAAAAACAATAAATCCGCTGGAAACATTTTTATTTCCAAAATATTGAAAAATTTCCCTAAATTAAATTTGTTTAATGCAAATACATATATGGATATATAGCAAATGTTTTATGCATTTCTGAATGTGTGTTTTAGCTGTAGGTAAGAATAATACCAGTGGCGGGTACAGCTTTTGGGTTTTGGGGGAAATTTTTTTTCACTTCGAAAAAAAAATCATAAGTTCTCCATTGTTGACGAGCAAAAAAAAGGGATACGTTTTTTTTACAAAAAAAAGATGTTGGGAAAGCTATAAAAATCATCAAATTTATTAGTTTTTCGTTTAGATATTTTTTTTTTAATTTGTTTTAAAAGAAAATTTTATATTTTTTGTATACATAAGAAGAGAATTTTTTAACAGAAGAAATTCTCCCTACATAGAAAACTTCAGATGTTGAGACATTTTTCGTGAAAAAATTATTTTTTATAGGGAAAATATCTCCGAATATAAGACTAAATTAAATGTCTCAGAATCTGAGAATATTTTTGTATAGAAAAATTTTCGGATTTTTAAAAGGAATTTAAAAGAAAATTGTATATTTTTCGTATACATAAGAAGAGTCTTAATCTGAGAATTTAATAGAAGCAATTCTTCCTACATAGAAAATACCAGATTTTGAGACATTTTTCGTAATTTTTTTTTTTTTTTATAGGGAACATGTCTCAGAATATAAGACTTCTTCTTAACGAAAAATATCTCAGAATCTGAGACTTTTTTCGTATAGAAAAATTTTCAGATTCTAAGAATTTTTTTTTAAACAGAAACAGTTCCAGATTCTGAAACATTTTCCTATAGAAAACGTCTAATCTTTTAAAGCATTACTGAGACATTTTTCCTATAGATTCTGAAACCTTTTTTCTATAGAAAAAAGTCTTTGATTCTTCGACCTTTTTCCAATAGAAAAAGTTTCAGATTCTAAGACCTTTTCCTAAAGAAAAAGTTTCAAATTCTGAGATCTTATTCCTAAAGAATAAGGCTCAGATTCTCACACAATTTTCCTAAAGAAAAAGTCTCAGATTCTGAGAGCCTTTTCTTATATAGAAAAAATTTAAAATTCTGGCACTTTTTCTCTAAAGAAGAAGTGACAGATTCTGAGACCTTTTTCTGATTTTGAAATTTTTTTCGATTCTAAGACACTTTTCCTGTAGAAAAAGTCCTAGATTCGGAAATGTTTTTCCTATACAAAACGTCTCAGACTTTAAGACCTTTTTCCTATAGAAAGGTCATAGATTCTGAGACCTGTTTCCTATAGAATAAGTCTGAGATTCTGAGACATTTTTCTGAGATTCTGAGACCTTATTCCTATAAAAAAAAGTTTTAGATTCAGCGACCTTTTTCCCGTTGAAAAAGTCTCAGATTCTGCGACCTTCTACCAATTCAGTTAGCTTTAACTTCTGACAATGAGACTTATTTTCAATAATAAAAACTCTCAGACTTTGAGACCTTTTTCTTCTTAATAGAAAAATAATAATAAAAAGTCCTTTTTCTTCTTAATAGATCAACAGAAAATGAGATGGTTTGGTCACGTTGCGAGAATGCCAGCAAAACGCCTTCCAAGACAAGTATTTGAGGCAAGATGCGAAGGAAAAAGACCATGAGGAAGAAAACGATTGACATGGGAAAACTCCTTGCATCCAGTATTCCAAAGACGAAACATCAATCCACACAACGCTAGATCCGTAGCAGCTGACAGACAACATTGGCGAACTCTTTGTAAAAAATCCCCACACTGAAAGGTAGACGGGGTATGGATTAAGTAAGTTAAGTAAGTTCTTCTTAAAAAAGATTCAGATTCTGAGACCTTTTTCCTTAAAATAATTCTCAAATTCAGAAATTCAGAGACTTTTTCCCATAGAAAAATTTTTCTGCGACCTTTTTCCTATAAATAAGTTTTGAGACCTTTTTCACATAAAAAAAGTCTCAGATTCTGAGAAAAAGTTTATTCTTTAGAAAAAAAAAAAAATTTAAAATAGTTTTACAAATGTAAGTTCGACTATCAACATTTTTAAGATTTTAAGACATTTTTTTATTGCTATGTAGAAGACAAACACTTTTTATATAAACCAAATTAATATCCTGTAACATTTTTCTAAACAAAAAAAGCATATTCTAGGTTAGGTAAGGTTTAAGAGGCGACACATAAGTGTCTACAAGACCAGTTGTTGATCCATACACACAAAAATTTTATTTCCATGAACGATTTTCATAGTATTTATGAATAAATCATAATATGTGAAATTTAAGAATTTTTAACATTTTTCATAAATACTATGAAAAAGTTTATAAGTATTATGAAAAAGTTAATAAATTGTATGAATTTTTTCATAAATACTATGAAAATCGTTCATGAAAAAAAAAATTTTTGTGTGTAGTGATTCCTCATACAGTTGGGGTAGGTAAAATTACAATAAGAACAAGTCTCTTATATTTATCATCCAAAGCATATTCTAAGTAATTTGTTTATGCCAAAATTCATACAGAAAATTTTCAGATTGATTCACTTTTTCCTTAAAAAATTTAAGCATTTTCCCTTTTAAAATTTTTAGATTTTTTTCTATGAAAAATTTTTAGACTTCGCAATTTTTTTAGAAAATTTCCTTCTTTCTTTTTTTCTTCTTTTTCTTTCGTTTTCTTTCTTTTTTCTTTTTTTTTTCTTCTTTTTTTTCTTTTCGAAATTTGGTCTGGGGGGGGGGGGAGAAATTTCCCCTTTCCCCCCCCCCCCCTTGTACCCGCGCATGCATAATACAAACTGGTAAGCTTGGGAAACTTTGGCAAAAAGATTAATTTTGACAATTTCTTTTTTAATTTTAACTTTAAACCGCCATAGTTTTGTGATTCTCGTGATCGCGCGTGAGTGACTTTCACTTCAATCACGTGAATGTAAGTAGATGTGAGTTAAAAAAAATCCGCGTGAGTGATAAGTGAGTAAGCCAAATTTTTGCGTGAGCGATTCAATGCGTGAGTTTGCTTGATTTGATTTTTTGATTTTATTAACTAATCGTCTTTTTTTATTTTCTTTCCAAAACAATATTTTTTAACATTTTTATTTTTTTGGTAAGAAAGATTAATAGCGTGAGTGTCTTAATTATTGTTTGCGTGAGCGTGAGTGAATGTGAGTCAAAATCGACTTACTCTACCATCTCTAGTTCAAAGTCATGTTCTTGGACTCAGCGAATTACAAAATATCGTTTTTCCTACAATTCTAAATTTTTGATTTCACAATACAGCGTCTTAGCAAACCGAGTCTGCTAAAATCAGCAGATTTATCATATGGCTTAAACTCGATGTAATTTCAGCGGATTCGTCTGCTAAAATCAGCAGCTTACTTTGCTAAAATCAGCAGAGTTCTCTGTTGCCTTGACAGATTTCACTGCTGATTTCACCTAGATAATCAAGACAGATATTTAGCAAACATCGTCTCAAAATGGGTGTATTTTCAGCAGATTTTTCTGTAGATTGGACAGAGAATTTATTTTGAGTGCGTGAATTTCAGATTGGTTTCACCTTAAATTCATGTGTTGAAAAAACCGAGCTTTAAAAAACAAGCTTCAAAAACATCGGTAAACCACAAAATTACATAACAAAGCATTTTTGTCACTCGAAAATATTTCTAAACAAAAAAAAAAAATACACTAAAAATAATTAGTAATTTTGCTTTTTTTTACAAAAATAATGAAAAAAAAATTTTACTCAAAATAAAATATTTCTAATTAAAATTTTAATTTTTTTCACGTTAGAAAAGTTACTAGTTAACTTTTCTATTAGTTTTTATGTATAATTAGAAATTTTGAGAAAACGTAGTATTTTTGTATACCCAGTGCTTGAGCAGTACATTTGCTTTTAAATTATTCGATAATTCTGTAAAGCGTATTTTGTTTTTTGTAAAGCCAAATTTCTGCCAGTACATTTTATTTTTGTACCGCTGACAAATTTCTGTCTGGAAATTTATCCATAACCAATGGATTTTACGATTATCAAATAGAGGAAATAATTATAAAATATTAAAATCTTAGCATTTGCTTTGGTTTCCCCAAAGGAAATACATGCCGATATTCCCCTTCACAAAGGTGTTCTTTAAGCAGATGCTATTGATGGTGTTGGTGTATTTTATAAATCTGTGTTTTTAAAACTAGACCTTGTCGAATGTAACACTCTTTGTTTTTGTAATTTTCTAATTTGTGCATAAAGAATTTACAGTTAGGCAGTGTTCTTTTATTTTATACACCCTCGAAGCAAAATTGTGTTTAAAAATAAAATTTCGTGCGTTTTTTTAGCCCATTATTAATTTGGTATTTTGGGGAGAAATATTTTTTTGCTGTTGTAAGTTGTTTTTTTTTTTTTGTTTTGTGTTTATTTTTACAAAAAGAAGCCATACAAGTACAGAAAGTACATAACCTAATTATAATCTGTTATAAATCCCCTTAAGCATTGTTTGAATTTTTTTATTCTTTATCTGAATTATACATACAACCCCCGTTTAACAGATTTTTTCGTTGTAAGGGGGAGGATAGGAGGGGGGGGTTGATAGAAACGTTTCCTTCAAATAAAGCTTTACTAAAAGCTTTACAACAAAAACTATAATAAAGCAAAGAATTTAAATTCGGTTTAGCCGAATTCATGAATGCACTACTCCACAAAACCCAAAACATTTTGAATAAAAACTGGTTCAGAAAATTATGTCATTAACAGTTTGTAGTTTATTTAAAAAAGTAATCAGTAATTATTTTATTAAGTTCTTCATTTTTTTTAGTAGTTTTGTAGTTTTTACAGTAAAAAAATTCTTCTCTTGTTTTGATGTTTTACAATACAAAATAAGAGAATATTCATTTGTTTTTTAATATTTTTGTAAATATTTAAATAAACATTAAAAATTTACTGTAAAATTATCTTATTTTTAACGGAAAATCTGTGGAATGGTTTTCAAATAAAATTTCATTTGTTTTAAGTGAATATTCACTGGAATTTACATAATTTTTTGAGTGTTTGAGTGACTACAAAATTTGTACGTAAAACAAAAAACTTAAATTTGCTATTGTGTTACGTTTAAAATTTCCAGTCACTCTTTTTGTACGACATTTTGAATCGGAACATATGTATGCCTTTCGAAAAATTACTCAAAATAGATGTTTATAATTTTCAGAACCGTAACACGATTGCTGTGTGTTTATATTTTTTTCCAGGATTTATTCTTTTTTGAGTTGTTTTGTATCCATTTATTTTTTGTTGGTGTTTTGTTACTTTGTGTTTTGGTGGGTTTTAGCATTAATTATATTCGAAATCGCTGTCATTTATGCTATTTTGATTTTTATGTTAATTTTAATGACCACTTGGGGTTTATTTGAAGTTTACTTTAATACGCTCCCTTATGTTGTTAAGTTCAGTTTAGTTGTTAATATTTTTTTTTCATTTTTCTTTTGTAAAGTTTTTGTAATAAAAATAATTGCTTTATTACGCTTTTGATTACAACAAATTTTCTCTTGTTACGGCTTAAAGTTGTTTAATTTTAAAAATTTTTTCTTTATAAAAAAATTTTAGATTTTTGGTCAACCCATATGTAAATAATCATTGATTTTAATAATAAATTTTAAAGAGTTTTCCTTAAAAAACTAATAAAAATTTTTTTAAAAAAAGTCTAAGATTTAAAAAAAAAAATCTGTAAAAACATCCTAGATTGTGAGATATTTTCTTATTGGGGAAACCTTCTATAAGATAATGAGGTTCGGAAAAAGTTTTCAAATAGAAAAATGTTCAGATTAAAAAACAAACATTTATTTGAAACATAACTGAAGAGAAGAATGTCTATATTTTAAGATACATTTTTTTAAACCCTCCACTCTAGCGATAAGTTTGTCATTCCGTTTGTAACACCTCAAAATATTGGTCTCGATCGTAAGTAAATTCGCAAAAATTCTAAGATTTTTTGCGAATTTACGTGATACAAAATACGATCATCAATTCACCATTGTCGGACAAGCAAAAGCAGGGATCCTTTTGACTTTGCAACAAAAGTGAACGGAAAGCTATAAAATCATAAAATTTAGAATCATAAAATTTAGTTTTTGCCGAAAAACTGCAGAAATTTTTTCAATCAAAAAATCAGAGCCCTCTTTAAAAGGAACTTTGCTTTTTATGATCATCATAGCTGTTTAGATATTTTTTTTTTTAATTGTTCAAAAAACAAAAATTTTCACCCATAGAGCAAGTTTCAGATTCTATCACATTTTTCGCATGAAAAAGTATAAATCTGAGAATTTTTCAATGGAAGAAACTTTCTTTCTACATAAAATATATGTAGTTTTTTACATAAAAAATCTCAGATACTGACAAGGGAAGTATCTCAACCCTTATGAACCGATTTGCCTGAAACTTAAAATATATATAAAAGAGACGATTTTAAGGTTGGGGTGTCTCGGTTTTTCGGCCATATCAGTGTTTCAAAATTTCGTTGTCCCCTTATGAAACAATATGGACCTCCGGGAAAATTTCGATAACTCCCGAACTAACAGGAATATCCTCTAGAGCAAAAATACGTGTCGATTTAAATTTAATAAATATTATTTCGTATTCATATGGACATCGTAGCTCTATGTCTTCATATAAATACCCCCCAAAATTTATACATTTTCATGAAAAAAATATTTAACGAAGCCGATTTTTTACAAGGTTATACCACCGTTGGATAGGCATTAAAAAAACCTTTCTTCTCATATGGAAACATCATATAGTTTCTTAGAAAGAAATCGCTGAAAAATGCAAAAAACGATTTTTTCACCAATTTTTGATCCCTTTTTTGAACCCCTAAATCCACGATATGGCCGATAAGCCGAGACATCCCAACCTTGAAATGGTCTCATTTATATATATTTTAAGTTTCAGGCAAATCGGTTCATAAGGTTTGAGATACTTTCCTTGTGAGACATTTTTCCTAAAAGAAAAGTTTCAAATTGAATGATATTTTTTTCTTTAGAAGAAGTCTCAAATTCTGAGAGATTTTCTTTTATATAAAGGTAAATGACAATTAACGGAATCACACTGGGCCTTATGGCATCCGATTGAATTTACCAAATTGACGCCCATCCAACCTAAGCTAACCTTTTATAGAAAAAGTTTCAGATTCTGATAAATTTTTTCTATAGAAAAAGTCTTAGCCATTTTTTTATATCAAAATTGTCACTTTCACAACAATTTTCCACAAAGAAAATTTCTCTCCATACCCAGCAAAAAAAGTGCGGAGTACTTCTATTTGGAGTGCTTAAAACTATAACAAATGTAATGAAATACAACAAAAATAACAAAAAACACACAAACAGTTTTTTCTACTCCATTTCTACTCCATAAAAAGTTAACTCATTACCTTCCGCGACCCTCCCATACAAAAGTAAGTAGATATTCAGTAGATAAGAAGTACTCCGAGCATTCAAACAACTTCCAACTACTTCCACGGAGTAGTTCTTATCTACTGAATATCTACTTACATTTGTATGGAGGTGTCGCGATAGGTAATGAATTAAGTGCTGAATATCTATGTATTCTGAAGTAGAAAAAACTGTTTGTGTGTTTTTGTCTTGTGTTCTTTGTTATTTTTGTTGTATTTCATTACATTTGTTATAGTTTTAAAACACTCCACTGAGAAGTGGTAATGACTTTTTTGCAGGGTAATAAGAACTTTCATATCGACAGATATTTTTTACAAAAAATTTTCAGGTTTAGTCACACTTCCCAGAAAAAATAAATCGAGATTTTGGCGATACAGCATCTTTTTAAAGCATATCGAAGCGCATCCAAAGAGCACTCTTGAGGTTGCAGTAAAAGTAAGGAGAAAAAATTTAAATTTTTTTTTAAGATTTTTTATATAAAACTCAAAATATAAAATTATATATTGATAAAATTTCACACATGCTTTTCTTTTAAATATATTTAACACTTTTTGAATAAAAAACCATGAGTTTTGCACAAAAACACATGATTTCGCTGCATCATTATTGCGCATTAATCAGCGCTGCAAAGAGTACTTCAATCATAACACTTTTAACACATTTTGAATGGAAAACAGATACAAAAAAAAAATGTTCAATCATATTTTAGACTCTCCAAATATATTTAAAAATGTCCAATTATATTTCAAAAGTTTCCAATATAATTGAAAATTGTTTTTGGTTATAAATGGAAATATCTGAAATATAAATGGAAGTTTCTGAAATATAATTTGAAATTTTCGAAATATAATTGGAAATTATTTAACTGTAATTGGATCTCTTATTCGATATTTCTTCCAAATGCTTGCAGGGAGTCAACTGATTTTCAGAATTAGTCAACTGCACTTAAGATTTTCAAATTCTATTCAGAAATAGTCAATTGTGTATCTAATTTTGTAATTTGTATTTCAGAAATAGTCAAATGTGCTTTATATTTATTCTCCTTAAATAGCTCTAAAAAGCTACATGAATTCACTGCATCTTTAAAGCGATTTTTTCAGCGCTCTAAAGAGATGTGAATTCAGAGCATCTTAAGAGCGCTTTTTCGGTGTATCCAACTAGCGCTCTAAAGTGTGACATCGCCTTAGAGAATCATGCATGAATTCAGCAGGTTTGGATGCGCTCCTTGACTCGAGTTTCCTTTCCAAAAGCTGCTGCCAGTTCAGCAAAATTTCTGCTGGGTTTTCTTTAAAAAGTTTTAGACTTTCCGTATAAAATTTTTTTAATGAAAATTTTCCGACTTCAAATTTTTTTAGCAAATTTAATTATTTTTTTTATTTTTCCCTTCTTTTTCTTTCTTTTCCTTTTTTGCCTTTTAAAATATGGTAAAATTTAAAGTTAGGCTTATAAAAAAAATCATGAAAAAATTTTATTTGTTACGGTTTCTATTTTTTTTTTTTTTTCTACCATAAAAATTTTGATTTTCTTACTCAAATAACGCATTTTTGTGATATGTATGCTTATTCAATCTAATGATGAGCTGTTTGGAAATACGATTTGTTGCAAATATTATTCTCTTTCACATGAATTTCTATGCGAGTAGAATGGAAGTATACAACGCAAGATATAAGGAAAGTACACTCACAGCAAAATACGGTTGTCTCAACCGTAAAAGGTTCCAACCTCAGATTGAGGTTGCGGCAACTGGTAAATATACGGTTGTAGCAACCGACAATTTACAGTTGTGGCAACCGACAAATGCCGGTTGCAGCAACCTCATATAACGACATTTGCCGGTTATGACAACCGTATTGCCGGTTGTCCCAACCATAGCTGTGTTTAATATATTTTCAATATTATACCAAATTTCAAAAAAAAAATCCCAAAAAAAAACAATTTTTTTTTAGTTTTTTATTTTGTTTTATTGTTTGTAAAAAAATATAGTAATTTAAACATCTAAATATTTAAAATATTTAAAAAATTTCTATAGAAAAAGTCTCAGATTCTGAGACATTTTTTCTATAGAAAAAGTCTCAGATTCTGAAAATTTTTTCTATAGAAAAAGTCTCTGATTCTGAGACATTTTTTTTTGTATAAAAAAATTTCAGATTCTGAGACATTTTTTCTATAGAAAAAGTCTCAGATTCTGAGAAATTTTTTTCTATAGAAAAAGTCTCAGATTCTGAGACATTTTTTCTATAGAAAAAATCTCAGATTCTGAAACATTTTTCCAATCGTAGAAGTCTCAGATTTTTAGACTTTTTTTCTATAGAAATGGTCTCAGATTCTGAAGCATTTTTCTATAGAAAAAGACTTTTTCTATAGAAAAAGTCTCAGATACCGAGACTTTTTTCTATAGAAAAATTCTCAGATTCTGAGACATTTTTTCTATCGATAAAGTCTCAGATTCTGAGACATTTTTTTTTATATAAAAAATTTCAGGTTCTGAGACATTTTTTCTGTACAAAAAGTCTCAGATTCTAAAACATTTTTCCTATAGAAGAAGTCTCAGATTCTCTATAGAAAAAATATGTCAGAATCTGAGACTTTTTCTATAGAAAAAATGTCCCAGAATCTGAGACTTTTTCTATAGAAAAAATTTCTCAAAATCTGAGACTTTTTCTATAGAAAAAATTTCTCAGAATCTGATAGTTCTATAGAAAAAGTCTCAAATTCTGAGACATTTTTTCTTTAGAAAAAGTATCAGATTCTGAGACATTTTTTTTTATAGAAAAAGTCTCAGATTTTGAATTATTTTTCTATAGAAAAAGTCTCAGATTCTGAGATATTTTTTATATAGAAAAGTCTTAGATTCTGAGACATTTTTCTATAGAAAAAGTTTCAGATTCTGAGACATTTTTTCTATAGAAAAAGTCTCAGATTCTGAGACATTTTTTCTATATAAAAAGTCTTAGATTCTGAGACACATTTTCTACAGAAAAAGTCTCAGATTCTTAAACATTTTTTCTACAGAAAAAATCTCAGATTCTGAGACATTTTTTTATAGAAAAAGTCTCAGATTTGGAGACATTTTTGTAGAGAAAAAATCTCAGATTCTGAAACATTTTTTATATAGAAAAAGTCTCAGATTCTTAGATATTTTTTCTACAGAAAAAGTCTCAGATTCTGAGACATTTTTTCTACAGAAAAAGTCTCAGATTCTGACACATTTTTTTATAGAAAAAGTCTCAGATTTTTTATAGAAAATGTCTCAGATTCGAAGAAATTCTTTCTATACAAAAAGGCTTTGATTATGAGACAATTTTTCTATAGAAAAAGTCTCAGGTTTTGAGACATTTTTCTATAGGAAAAATTACAGATTTTGAGAAATGTTTTTTTTAGAAAAAGTTTTAGATTCTCAAAACTTTTTCCATAGAAAAAGTCTCAGATTCTAAGATATTTTTTTCACTTTTTTATATCACCTTTTACTTTTCTGCAGAATCCAAATTTGAGGGCTTCCATCTCATGGCGTAAATGTTTGAGTTTAACGTATTCCACTATTTCTGCAAATTAAAATAAGAAAACGGCATTAGTTAAACTGTTGTATCATTCAAAGTACAAAAACTTACCCTTTTAAATCTTTATTTCCAGGTTTTATCATCAAATGTTGAAATTTTGAAGAAAAACAAATGTTTTCCTCAATATTTTTTTATTTTATGACATTCAATTTTTTTAAGTTTTGTTATTTGAATTATCAGTAGAGGGAACCGGTAATATGAGTTTGTGGCAACTGGCAAATGCCGTTATTTACGGTTGCTGCAACCGGGGTTTGCAGTTGTAGCAACTTTTTTTTAAATTTTGTGGCAACTGGCACAAAAATATTTTAAAAAAGTTATAACAACCTCAATTTACGGTTGCTGCAAGCGCGTACGGTTGGGACAACCGCAAGCCGGTTACGACAACCGTGTTGCGGTTGTGGCAACCTCATTCTAACCGATTTTTTATGTGAGTGTAGTAAAAAAATCTCAAAAAACGCTAAAATAAATTTTAAAAGTTACTGAATCCGCGAAAAAACTTTTTTGATATTTTTTTTGAGTTTAGTGGTCTATAATACATAAAAAAATATATAGGATTTTGTGTTATTTTGTAAAATAGTGTAATTTCAACTTTTCGTGAACATTATTATTTTTATATAAAATTTTTTTTAATATAAAAATTCTCATGAATGATTTAAATTCTGAAATAAGTTATATTATCCTAGATACACGCAATGTTATAGAAAAACATGTTTTGAATTTTATAACGCATATATGTAGAAGAAGAATTCTATTTTTCCTTCACATAAAACATAACTTAAATGTTTATCAGGTTTTAATATTGGCGATAGAATTTTATTGTTGCAGTAAAAAAAAAATATATGTATATAAATATTTGTATAAAAATACGCATATGAATATCCACCCATCTTCATATACTACATACAACATATCCTGGGAAGTAAACGCCCCACAATAAAATTTCACAACCCCTTTGCAACATCATCAAAAATTCAGAAATTTATATTTATGAGAAAATACATGTACTGAGTAGTGTAAATAAGGGTGGCATTTATGTTTTGTTTTTTTAAATTTATATTTGAAATGGGTGAAAATTCTCAGATTTCTTTTAGTTTGGACTGCATTGTGGTTACTACAGCCGCACATTGTGTTGAATGATAGGCAAAATTGAAGATCTCAATGTTAATAAGTTAATGGGGTATTTTGGTAATAATGTAAAGCGAAGTGGTTGCTCTTGTTATTTCCAAGGTGTTCAATCATGTGTGGCATGGTGACCTCGTTTCGAAGCTTATTGCGTTTGGTCTCGGCAGTGATTTTAATCGATTTATATCGAGCTTTCTCTGTGATCGCACTATACGAGTTGTTATAGATGGTATTTCTTCGAATAAGTCCATCTTATTTCAGGACCACCGAAAGGTTCCGTTCTTTCTCCTACACTTTTTCTTATATTTCTTAATGACCTTCTAAGTCAGACTCTCAATCCCATCTGTTTTTTTGCTGATTACGGCAATATTTTTCATTAATTTTCCTTCAATCATAGACCGAAAGGTTTGGTCGAGGTTGAAGCTATGATGCGGAATACAAATGACACCCTCAGTCATGACCTTTCGTTGATCTTCGAATAATTATAAACTTTTTATACAAAAAGTGATAAGGGTTGATAAGGTCAGTTGGGGACGTTGAGAGCACCTTCTCATCGCGATAAATATACCTAATGTTTTATTTATTTAACAAAAATACCAAAAAAACATCTAAAAAAGTGTATTTTTTCAGAGGTTGGTTCAGTTCGTTAAGGGGGTTCCTTTTTTCCCCTGCCCCGATTGCGCCCATTCACGAAATTAACCTGCCTATGAATATGAGACATATTTGTGTCAAACTTTAGGAGTCTAGCAGCTTTATTTTGGACTGCATCGTGTTATCTACAGAAAGACGGACGAACGGACAGACGGACATTCATAGAACGTCTTAGAATCGATCATGGATCAATAACATATACTTTATGGGGTCCCAGACCGATATTTCGATGCATTACAAACGGAATGACAAAGTGAGTATACCCCCATACTGTGGTTGGAGGTGTATAAAAATATTTTTTTATTATTTAGACAATTGCTGGATTTTTTTTCTTCTAAACTACAAAAGAACTACAAAAAAAAATTATTCGCAGAAATGTTTTTTCACGAATTTTTTTTAGCAACATTTTTTTCAAATGATTTTTTTTTATACCCTCCACTCTAGTGATAGTGGGTATATATAAGTTTGTCATTTCGTTTGTAACACATCGAAATATTGGTCAAGGACCCCATAAAGTATATATATTCATGATCCTTGATCGATTTTAAGTCGATCTAGCGATGTCCGTCCGTCCGTCTGTCTGTCTGTCCGTTGAAAACACGCTAACTTTTGAAAGACTTTACGGAGGCTCCTGAAGTTTGACATATATGTTCAA
Organism: Pegoplata infirma; assembly: GCA_963921195.1. Classification (NCBI taxonomy): domain Eukaryota; kingdom Metazoa; phylum Arthropoda; class Insecta; order Diptera; family Anthomyiidae; genus Pegoplata; species Pegoplata infirma. The sequence goes on along the minus strand of OY992537.1, from coordinate 187,108,775 downwards.
CATTTACCGGGTCAGGTTGGTATTGCAATCCAGCGAAATCGGTCCAGTGGTTCAAAAGTTATGAGCAAAAGAGTAAATTTCGGCAAGGGTATTTACGACTTCACGAGATTAAAGCCACTCTAACTTTCGATAGGCAATTCTGTGGGTGCTGAAGCTTAGCGTATACATTTGTCGTTCCCCAAGTCTGCTTCGTTTTGAATTTCAGCTAAATCGGTCCAGTGGTTCAAAAGTTATAAGCAATGCCCTGAATTTCAGATTGGTTTCACCTTAAACTGTTGAAAACTCGGTGAACATGGTGAAATACCAGTTTTTTTTAAAACTTGTTGTTGTTTGTTTTCCTGGCATGGCGTGCAGTTTAGTTGTTAGACAAGTAAATATTTGTTATTGTTTTTGTAACTGCCCAGCAGAAATAAATCGAGATTTTGGCGACACAGCATCTATTTATAGCATACCGAAGCGCATCCAAAGAGCGCTCTTAAGGATGCAGTAAAAGTAAGGGGAAAAAAAGTTTAATTTTTTGTTAAGATTTTTTATATAAAACTTACAATTTAAAATTAATTTTTGATAAAATTTCACACTTGCTTTCCTTTTTATACCCTCCACTCTAGTGATAGAGGGTATATATAAGTTTGTCATTCCGTTTGTAACACATCGAAATATTGGTCTAGGACCCCATAAAGTATATATATTCATGATCCTTGATCGATTTTAAGTCGATCTAGCGATGTCCGTCCGTCCGTCCGTCCGTCCGTCTGTCTGTCTGTCCGTTGAAAACACGCTAACTTTTGAAAGACTTTACGGAGGCTCCTGAAGTTTGACATATATATTCTCCATTTACCGGGTCAGGTTGGTATTGCAATCCAGCAAAATCGGTCCAGTGGTTCAAAAGTTATGAGCAAAATAGTAAATTTCGGCAAGGGTATTTTTTGAATTTACAAGATTAAAACCACTATAACTTTCGAAAAACAATTCTGAGGGGGCTGAAGCTCAGCATATATATTTGTCGTTCCCCAAGGCTGTTTGGTTTTGAATTTCAGCAAAATCGGTTCAGTGGTTCAAAAGTTATAAGCAAAGCACTGAATTTCAGATTTGTTTCACCTTAAACTGTTGAAAACTCGTTAAACAAGTTTTAAAAGCATGGTGAAGTACCAGTTTTGTAAAACTTGTTGTTGTTTGTTTTCTTGTCGTGGCCCACGACTCGTGGGGTGCAGTTTAGTTGTTAGACAAGTAAATATTTGTTATTGTTTGTTATTGTTAGTGTAACTATATGTAACGGGAAAAAATCAAATAAAGTATGTGTATTAGGGCGGGTCGATTTTTTTTGTCAAAAATCGTATAGCAAAAACATAATCTACAGGAAATTCTAAGAACATTTCCCAAAGAAACCATGTTTCTAAAATCAAACCCTATACCGCGCCTAACTACATGAAGATTTGTCCGTCCGTCCTTTTTTTCATAAGCAAAACATAGAACTTGACTCTTTTTTGGTGTTTGTGTTAATTTTTGGGCTTTGGTGTGCTTTGACATATGTAGTAAAGTTTTATTGGCAACATTTTTGTAGAACATTTCATCCCCACCCTCCCCCTCTTTAGGGGTGTTTTTTGCGATTTGTTAGAATAGAGCCAAAAAATACCGTTATGAGAGGGAGTTAGAGGGTTAATATGTTCCACAAAAATATTTGCCATAATATTTTCTACAAAGTTGCTGAACATACCCTACACCTCAGATGTAAAGAAAACATAGTTTTATATACTGATATGCTGCAAGAACATATCCAGCGGCAATGTTTTACTAATTGTCGCTGGATATAATTCGAACAATTTTTCGAATTATAACCGGCAAGTATATTAGACATAATCCCTGAAATGGAGAAATAAATAATAAGATTGATTTGTAATGAAAACGCCACAGAAGAAAAATTATAATAAGAAATGTTAACAATAAATCGCTGCTTTTATCGTTAATCCATGAAAATTTTACTCCATTACACAGGCAAATTGAAAAAGTTAAAATTTTGTCAACCTGTGTTAATTATTTTATATTGGGCTGCAGTATATTAACATGTAAAGTAAGTGCAGGGGTTGTGGGTTCGATTCCTTTCAAAGCCTTTGTATGTTAATTACAAAGGGAAGCGGGTGCATCGGATTTTTCTTAGTAAATAAAAGTATGTAATTGAGGCTCATAATGATATTTCGTCAAAAAAAAAACACATTGATACTTTTGTGGGATGAAATTGGAGAGTTTCATATCGGAGAAGGAAAAAGCTGTTGTTCGATAAAAATTTTTAATAACTGAATATTTTTTTTTACATCAGTATTTGGTTTATTTTGGGTAATTTTTTTTTTTTTAATTTTTGTAAAAAAAAAAAAATCGAGTGTAAATTTTTTTGAGTGTATTTTTTTTTGAGTGTACTATTTTTTTTTAGTTTTTTTGAGTGACAAAAATAGTTTCCAAAATATATTTTTTTTTGGCTTACCATTCCTTTTCAAATCGTTTTAGCGTTTTTTTTTCAACACGGGAGTTCGGGTTAAAACCCATCTGAAATTCCCCATTTTGCTAATAACTTATGAACCACTGGACAGATTTCGCTGAAATTTAGTATTAATTTGACCGGAAGTATAACAAATATATACGCCACGCTTCAGCAGCTTGCCATATATGTTATTAATTCTTCCGCTAACATTTGAAAGTTAGCGTGTTTCACACAGACAGAAAGACAGACGGACGGACGGATTTTCATGTCGTTAGGCGCGGTATAGGATTTGATTTTAGACCAATGGTTTCTTTGGAAAAGTTTCTTAGAATTTCTTGTAGATTTTGTTTTTGCTATACGATTTTTCAGTTTTTTTCGATCCATACAAATCGACCCGCCCTAATGTGTATGATTGAATGTTAATTTGTTTTTGGTTTTTAAAGAAGAGGATGGTAATATAAACAAGGAAAATATGTGAAATAGTTATTTTTTGTATTACATATAGGTATAAAACAACAAAAATATTTTACAAAGTAATTTGTTACTCAAAGAAATTGTACACTAAAAAAATATTTACACTCAAAAAAAATGTTTCACTCAAAAAAAAAATGTACACATTATTATTTTTTTTTTTGAATGAAATGGCAGACTCAAAAAAATGTTGACAGTCAAAAAATTTTACACTCAAAAAAATTTTATTGATTAAAAGAAAGTTTGACTAAAAATAATATACATATTTCTAATAAAAAATTTGTAATGCAATTTTTTTATTTTTTTTTTTAGAAAATTACTATCAGATAACATTGTGGAGGGTATTCATAGATTCGACCAAGTCGAATTTAATTTTTCTACTTGTTAATATTTTTAACACTTTTTGAATGAAAAAGTATGAGTTTTGGACGAAGACAGATAATTTCACTGCATCATTATTGGGCATTTATCAGCGTTAGTAACATATTTAATAACATATTTAACACATTTTGAATGATTTTCAATATTTTTAAAAACAATTTTTGACTACACAATTTCCACTTTAATTTCAAATAATACAAATTATATTACGAAAAACTTACAATCATATTTAAGAAACTTAAATTATATTTATAAAATTTCCAATTATATTTCAAAAATTTCCAATTATTTTTCAGAAATTTTCATTTATAACTCAAAAATTTACAATTATATTTCAAAAATTTTCCAATTATATTTCCTAAATTTCTATTTCAGAAACTTCCACTTATATTTCAGAAATTTCCATTTATATTACAAAAATTTTCAATTGTATTTAAGAAATTTACATTTGTATTTCCAAAATTTTCTAAATACTTTTCAGAAAATTCCATTTGTATTTTAAAAATTTCCATTTTGATTTCAAAATTTTCAAATTTTTTTTTGCTATTAGGAAAATTCCATTTAAATGTTAAAAAAATTCCATGTGTATTTTAGAAATTTCCAATTGTGTTCCAAAAATTTCTATTTCAAAATTTTCTAAACTCTTTCCAGAAAATTCATTTATATTTCCAAATAAATAATTTAAATCAGCACTTAAAAGATACATGAATTCACTGCATCTTTATTCTGCTTAAATCAGCTCTAAAAAGATACATGAATTCACTGCATCTTTATACCGCTTAATCAGCGCTATAAAAGTATGCTTTAATCAGCGCTCTAAAGACACGTGATTTCAGTGCATCTTAAGAGCGCTTTTTCTGTGTATCCAAATAGCGCTCTAAAGTGAGACATCGCCTTAGAGAATCATGCATGAATTCAGCACGTTTGGAAGCGCTACTTGACTCGGGATTCCTTTCCAAAAGCTGCTGCCAGTTCAGCAAAATTTCTGCTGGGTGTATTTAACGGTGTAGTGTAAGTATTTTTGGAAAAAAATAAAAAAAAGTGGGATTTATATTATTGAATGTTAGTTTGTTTTTGGTTTTTAAAGAAGAGGATGGTAAAATAAAAAAAGAGGGAAAATGTGAAATAGTTTTTTTTTGTATTACATATACATATGTAGGTATAAAACAACAAAAATATTTTAAAAAGTAATCTTGTTACTCAAAGAAATTGTACACTAACAAAAATTTTTACACTGAAAAAAATGTTACACTAAAAAAAAAATGTACACATAATTTTTTTTTAATGAAATGTCACACTCAAAAAAATTTTACACTCAAAAAAATTTGATTTACTCAAATTAATCAATTTTTTTTTACTCAAATTAATATATTTTTAATAAAAAATTTGTAATGCAATTTTTTGAATTTTTTTTTAGAAAATTACTATCAGATAACATTGTGGAGGGTATTCATAGATTCGACCAAGTCGAATTTAATTTTTCAACTTGTTTTATTTTGCTATTAATTTATGAAAATGAGTAGAATTGAGGAAATTTTTTTTTTCGTGGAAAATTTTTTTTTCGCAAAACAACAAAGCATTTTCTAAATTTTTATATAAAAACTATCCCAAAAGCATAAAAGTTAAAATTTTGTAATACCTAGGCTTTACAATTTAAAATTGTGAATATTGCGAATATTCTTCGAAAAATGGCTAGCACCATTGTTAATTTTTTCGATTCGCAAAGTGTAATTATTCACTTTTTTCTTGGGGATTTTCAGTGTTAACAAAAAAAAAAATACAGCAAAAAAGTGAATTTCTTAGGACCTAGATTAGATTAGATTAGATTAAAGAGGCCCTATGCACTGCGACCAAAAAGATCTATTGTGCAGCCTAGAAAGGGTGCCCTAAATATTCAGGCTTCTAATAAAGCCGAGAATCCTATTTGGCAGAGAGTTCCACACGTCAGTCGGAGATATTAATTGTCCCCCTAGATGTTGAAGTCTTCTACCAGTCAGTCTTGGGCATGTACAAAGTATGTGTTCTGCTGTCTCCTCCTCTATCTCGCAGAATCTGCACGTGTCCGTGTCAGATAGGTTTTTCTTTTTAAGTTGGTAACGTAGGTTACAATGTCCAGTTAGATAGGACGTTAGGATTCGAAGATCCTTTTTGTCCAAAGACAGTAATCGTTTAGATACGGTGTTGGATGGAATTATGAATCTTTTTGCCTGCCGCTGGCCAGCGCAATAGTTCCAATGTTCCATGAACTTAGATTCACTCCATATTTTGAGTTTTTCCCTAACATGTCCCGATGGCAAACCAAAGAATGGTTCAGGGCCAATAAAGGGTCGCCTGGCACCGCAATTTGCCAAACAGTCAGCGCGTTCGTTTCCCGTGTGACCCTCATGTCCCGGAATCCATACGAGTGTTAGGTCGTTATGTCGTCCTAGTTCGTTAAGTGACTCAATACAGTTCATTACCAGTCCGGATGTCACCTCATAAGCTATAAGAGCTTTTAGTGCAGCCTGACTGTCAGACATTATGTATATATGGGAACCATTTGTTTTTCTCCGAAGACATTCGGTTGCACATATGTGAATAGCATACAATTCTGCCTGAAAAATTGATGGTGATTTTCCCATGGGTAGAGCACGTTGGAAATTTGGTCCGAAGATACCCGCCCCTGTATCCTTATTGGTTTGCTTGGACCCGTCTGTATACCATATAATGGAATTAGGCTCTGGGTCCCAGGTCATGTTTGACCACACGCTCCGATCAAGGATTTTAGTATCAAAGTTCCTAATAAATACTCGTGTCGGTAATATTCTGTCCATGACCTTTAAAATAGGGTCATCAATGAGAAATTTGGCAATTCTCAAATGTCCCCGTAAGTCACCTTCCTTCATATTACCAAGTTCCGTCAGCCTTAGGGCGCTTTTCATAGCATTCTCCATTACAGAAATATGTAACGGTGGAATGTTGAGTAGGGCCCCAATGGCATAAGTTGGGCATGTTTTACCAGCACCGGTAATGCCAATGCAGACGAGTCTGTAGACTTTGTCCAATATAGTTCTGGCCGTACTTTGTTCCACCTTGGGCCACCATACTAGAGCAGCGTATGTTAGCATAGGTTTCACAATAGTGTTGAAAGACCAGAAGATCATATGCGGTTTCAGTCCCCATGTTTTCCCAAAAAGTCTCTGACAGGCATATGTGGCTCTTGTGGCTTTTATGGTCAAATTATTTAGATGTTGGTTCCATAACAAGGATTTATCCAATGTAATCCCAAGGTATTTCACCTCATCTGAAAAACCTATTGTTATGCCATTTAAAGTTGGCATGGTAAGTTTGAGTTTCCTTTTCCTAGTGAACGGTATTAGTATAGTTTTGGATGGGTTAATTGATAACCCCTTTGACTGACACCAATTTTGAGTCATATCGAGAGCTTGTTGCATGCGGTCCGAGATAGTCGGCTCATGCCAGCCAGAGACCGCAATAACAAGATCGTCAGCGTATCCAAAGGTCCTAAAACCAGAGCTATTAAGTTCTTCGAGCAGCTCATCTATGACCAAAGTCCACAACAAAGGTGATAATACACCACCTTGTGGGCATCCCCTTGTAGCGTTGATGGTCATAGATGTGCCGCCGAGATCAAACGTAATCACTCTGGATGTTAGCATCTCCAGAGTCCAATTTATTATAAGTCTAGGAATATCCTTTCTTATCATAGCTTTCTTAATAGCATCATAAGATGTATTATCGAAAGCTCCTTGTATATCGATAAAGGCGCAGAGTGCAATTTGTTTTGCTTCTATGGCCTTTTCAATCGTTCCGACAACATGATGGACTGCAGTTTCAGTAGATTTTCCCGGTTGATATGCAAATTGAAACTTATGTATCGGTTTGCTATTCAAGCAAGTTTCTCTGATAAAGCAGTCCAATAGTTTCTCCATAGTTTTAAGGAAGAATGAGCTGAGACTAATTGGTCTGTATGATTTAGCCAGTTGTTCAGATTTCTTCCCCGCCTTAGGTATAAATACCACTTTTACCTCTCTCCAAGGTTCCGGGACGTAGCCAAATAAAAGGCTAGATCTAAATAATCTAATCAGTTGAGGAACGATGATATCCATTCCCCTCTGAAGTAGACATGGGTAGATCCCGTCCGGGCCAGGTGATTTGAAGGAGGAAAACTTACTGATCGCCCATTTAACTCGTTCACTTCTGAATATGCTGTTCGTTAAGCGAATGTCACGACCAGTCAAAGATGGGATTCTTATGACTGGTGATGGTTCACTAACGGACATGCATCCTGGAAAATGAGTTTCCAATAGAAGTTTACAAGTTTCAAGAGGAGATTCAGTGTAAGACCCATTTTGTCTTTTTAAAGTACATAGGCCATTTGAATGGTCTTGAGAGAGGGCTTTTTGCAGTCGCACGGCTTCTGGAAGATCATTTATTTTCTCACAGTAGTCGCGCCACGTAGTCCTCTTGGATCGTCGAATTTCCCGATTGTATTCTGTTAGTGCCTTCCTGTAGGTTACCCAATCACCTGTTTGTTTAGCCCTATTGAATAATCTCCTAGCCTCCTGTCTAAGCTGTTCAAGACCGTTGTTCCACCATGGAACATCCCTCTTAACCTTCCTGGTCTTAAGTGGACAGCTTTTCTCATAAGCTAGTGTCATATTTGAATGTAATTCGATACTTCCCTGATCTATCTCATATGTACTCCTAATGAGTCCGGTCGATTGATCAACGTTAATATCAAGATTATTACGATAGTTATCCCAGTTAGTTTTCCTAGGATTGCGATAAGTCTGGTCTGATTCCATTGCGCTAACCAGGTCGAATACCAGATATTGGTGATCCGACATGGATAGTGCATCAGAAACATGCCAGTTAGAGATAGAGAACGCTAGATTGGAGCTAGTCATAGTGAGATCCAGGACCTCAGATCTGATAGCATTTCTGAACGTTGGTTCATCTCCTTTATTCGCAATGTTAATATTATTGTTAAACACAAATTCTAAAAGCGACTCACCTCTTTTATTTATATCAGTACTCCCCCAGTTAGTGTGATGCGCATTTGCATCACAGCAGAGAATCCAGCTCAGATTATTTTTCCGGCAGTAATCCACGAAGTTAGATACTTCCGTGGTTGGTGCCGTTTCAAACTCACCTGGCATATAGGCGGATGCTAGTACCACCTCATGATCCCCTGAGAGGGAGGGCACCGTTGCCCTGATTGCCACCAAGTCCCCAAGTATGAACTCTGAAATTGGAAGATATGTTAGATTATTTCTAATGAAAATGGCCGTTCTCGGCCTCTCATGCTTTGAGTTATAAATGAGCTTACCTTTTTGGGCGGTGAGTCCCTTGATGACTCCATTATTGACCCAAGGTTCCTGGATGAAAACGATGTCCAGGCCATCGGTAGTGAACCTTCTGCTGAGCAGATGTGAGGCAGCTTTCGCATGGTGAAGGTTCACTTGGAGACACCTAAGGTGCCTGGGTGTCTTACCTTTTGGAGCAGGCATCGTGACGGGTGTTCTTCATGGCACGCTTTGCCACCTTTCTTCCTCTATTTGAGTTCAGCAGCGCTGACTCCTCTGTCGAGCTTCTCTCCCATTTGCGAGGTCGTTCTGAGTTCGACCTATGAGATTGTTTATCGGTCTTTCTCTCAGACACAGAAAAAGAACCCGGTTTAGCGATGTCCTTCGAACAGCTGGGTTTTTCATCTGACCGGTTGGTGCTGGAATTAGCTCCATTGCCAGACTTAGCCACAGTTGTCGAAGTGGTCGCCTTCACCGTACTGGCTATCCCGCGCTCGACCTCAATTTGTGGACGGGTAGGTCTTACCAGCGCTGATCCATAGCCATAGTTCACTTTATGGCCTTTCTGTTGAAGTACCTCAGCCGAAATCGGGTCAATTGAGATGGTAAGTTCAACTATACCACCCCTAATGACCCGCTTAAGGACCTTCCAGTACCCAACAGGGAGGTCAACATTCTGGCCCTCGAGCAAACCAAGTATCATCTCGTTGGATGTTTCAGACTTCTCAAGGAAGTATCCAACCACAATACGGGGTTTAGGCACCTGATCTTCCGCGACAACCTTCAGAACGGCTTCCTTCCAGGGCTGTAAGGTTGGAACATGAGTTCCCAGCCACTCTACCGTCTCCTTATCGCGACAGACAAACAAAAGCCATCCTGGTTTGAATGTGCAGCTGGAGAAACTTGGTTTTACCACCCCCTTTCTCAGCTCCACAATCTTCAAAAGGACAGCTTGTTGTATGGCCTGCAGCTGCTCGTCCGACCACCTAGTTTTCGGAAAGTCAGGTGGGATAACACCAATCTTGGTGGTCGTTACTGCTTCCTTATATGAGGGTGCAGCCTTCTTCTGATGCGTTGGCACTTGCGAGGTTGATGTCGCTGGCGCCGGCTTAGCTTGGATGACCTTTGCTACCTTGCGCGGTGTACCATCAGCTTCCGTTTCTGCAGCCCATTTAGATGGACGTTTTACTTCCGGTGGAGTAGAACCGTCCGACCTCGCTCTCTTGCGTTGTGACAGAAGGTCACGCACCTCGTTGCGGGCTTCACGCATCGGCTTCTGACAAAGCCTGCGAGCCGTATCGATATCGATGCCTTCGTTAAGATACTTCCTCAGGCGTATTCGGGCAGCACCGGAGAGCTTAACCCTGTCAGACACGGGGTTTGTCTGCACACCTGGTTCATCTTCAGCTTCGGTTGTCTTAGGCTGGGAGTTCAATAACTCATCCTCTTCGTCCGTTGGGATGCATTGTTCAGCCACGTTAGACCTTTTGGCCTCTGTCTGCTGAACTGCATCCATTTCTTCTTCGGAAATGGTGAGACACGGTATCTCGTTGGTATCCATAAAAAGGTCTACGTCGACCTGCTCTTGCTCATTCGTTTTTTCTATATTTATTTGGTTGCTTGAATCCATTTCTGAAAGTATAAAAATATAGGGATTAAAATAAATGAAGCTAGATAGCAGAGCCCTTTGCTACCAGCCAGCTAATACAACCAAGTTTCGCCAAGACATGGAGGCCACCGTTCACAGACACGTTAATGTAGTGCCATTCATCCCATAGGCACGGTACGAATTACACCCGGGATTACAGGTTTTTATTGAGCGTCCGCTCTAGATCCGCCATCTTCTGTTAAATAGCAGAGACACCTCCTGCAGGTTGTGGCTCTTCACCACGGATGGTCGGTCACTGAATTCTGAGACCTATCCCAGGGACCTTTCTTAGGAGCTATCCCAGGATATATCCTATGACCTATCCCCAACGACCTATCCTAGGACCTCCCCAGGATCCTAGGATAGGTCCCTTGGGACTTGTCCTAATATAGGTCCCTGGGATTGGTGTTAGGATAGGTCCCTGGAGATGGTCCCAAGATAGATCCCTAGGGGTAGGGCCTAGGATAGGTCACTGGTGTAGGTCCTAAAAAAGGTCCCTGGGGAAGGTCCTATTATAGGTCCCAGAGGACCATGGATTAAAATCTACTGCAATCTGTTGATAACACTGTGCTACATAAAACACAAAATCGAATCTACTTTTGAAATGAGGTAGTTAAGGTTGTAGGTCTCGTCGAAAAGATCACAAAAATGCCCATCAAACTTGCCAGACACACTCAAATTTTAAAGTTATTGTCAAAAAACGTTTTTTGTGACTTTTCTCACTAAACCACGTATAATTTAAACATTTTTCAACCGCTTTTTAATTTTCAACTGTTTTGGATAGAAGAACGATAGGGCTTTTTATGTGTGTGAATTGGTCTATACATTTAAGAAAGATATGTATTGATTTTTTCAACAATATCTAATTTTTTGTTATTTTTTTTAAATTTTTTGAGTTTACCGATTTATTTCTGCTATAGTTCGGTCAACAATATTAATATTTATAAACGTATTCTTAAAGAAAATTTAATTGTGAATAGGATGAGCTTTATGCCGAAAAAATCGAATAACAATTGACAGAGTTGTGATAATTTTTCTAAAAAAGAAAATTAAGATTTTGCATGAAATTGCAGTTCGGACAACCCATACAAAAAAAGTTAAAAAATAAACGAACATACTGAGAGGTTGCGTATCATTATTTTAAAGGTTTTTGGCCCTCTGAATTAGAATTTGACATTGAAATTGCTCTATCTTATTAAGTTTTTGAGATTTCAATTTATGTTAAATATCTCAAAAACCTGACGCGATAGAGCAATTAAAAGGCCAGATTCAGATTCAGCTCTTATGATAAATTTATTTTTTTTTGCCTGGGTTATCTGAAGGGCGATTTCCTGCAAAATCTTAATCTTCTTTTTTAGAAAAATGATTACAACTCTGTCAATTCTTATCTGATTTTTTCAGGCTAAAGCTCATCGTATTCAGAACTAAATTTTCTTACTTTTATAAATATAAACGTTGTTAAACGAACTACTGCAGAAAAAAATCGATAAACTGGTTGTATCAAATAATGTCTAATTGTATTACTTTAGATCAAAAAATATAAAAATTGATACAATTTGATCCTGAATTTTGTCAAATCTAATTAGATCAAATTGATCTTATAATATCAATTTTTATATAATTTGATGAGCAAAACCAAAATACGAATCTAATCATATATGGAGCAATATCTAACCATATAAAGTGGACCGTATCAAAGTGATAGATACAATTTTATATAAATTTATACGAAAGCATATTAACTCATATAAGATAGTATCAAATTATATATGATTAGACCAGAAAATTTTTACTCGGGATGTCACATCAGAAGTATTTTTCACTGTAGCACAGTGTAATTTTCACATATATAGCACAATTGACCATTAACTTAAAAAATTTCACATTAAAAATTTTCTGAGGATTATAACACCGTCCAAAAGCCAATATTAAACATGAACCGGATGAAAGTAGAGATCAAATGAAGTAAAACAACATTTACAGTTTTTCATTTCGTGTTCATGTTTCCTTTATAAAGGACTTCAAAGTTTTAAAGGATACATTTTGTAAAATATTTATACTTGTCCTAGGATGACTCTGGTGATGGCAAATGAAAGACTGGGATCTCCCCTTATTTTTATTTTTTTTTATTTTGCCATATCAGGATAAAAGGATGTGAATAAAATCATTTGAAAACTTTATCAAAATATTTTGTTAAAAATGTTTAATGATATTGAAGGATAGATTTTTGAAAGACTGATATGTAAAAATAATAAAATAGGAAAATTATCGGAGATCCTTCACTTTCATTTTGTATCACTAGTGGCATCCTTCGACAAGTACAAATATTAAAAAAAGAATATTTTTAATCCTCTAAAATTTTGAAGTCCTTTTAAAAGTAAACAGGATCATGAAAATAAAATCTGTAAATGCAGTTTTACTACATTTAGTCTCTAGTTTCGAACGTATATTATCCAGTTCGTGTTAAACGACTATTTTAATTTTTGTCAGACGGTGCAATAACTGGATTATATGAAAATAGTAAAAACGAACCAGGATGTCTTAAATTTTAAGAAAAATTTAATATTTCTTTCACATTTTTCTAAATTCAAAACTATATATAACAAATTAATACATTGTAATACATAATTACCCAGCAAAAACTTGGTAATGACTAGAGTTGTCAGTCGATTAAGAATAATTCGATTAATCGATCAAACAAAACCCAACTCTTGTTCGAATAATTCAAAAATGACGATTTTCGAATAACGAATAAATCGATTAATTAATGTCGATTAATCGAACAATTTTTTTTAATTAAAAAATTAAATAAATGCTTAGAATTTGATTTATTCTCATAAATTTTGAAAGATTTTATACAAAATGTAGGAAAGTTAAAATATATTGTAGCCATAGCCCTGGATAGCACATCCATTATAGGATTTGAGGGAGTTATCAAGTTTTTAATAAATAATTTAGAAAAAATTAATAATTCTTTTGCATCAGACTTAAACGTATTAAAATTAATTAATTAAATTTAAATAATTATTTTTCTAAATTCTGGAAATTTTCCGAGCAACGAAAGTTTCTTAAAATATTCTCCAAAAAGCGAAACAACGCAAATGAATTATACTCCATATTTTATATTGAAAGTAATCACAATAATTCAGATAAAAGTATTGAAATAGAGGAAGTTATTAGTAATGAAAATAATAATCTTTTATGCGAGTTAAATAATTCAATTCAAAGTATTAAAAATTCAGAAAATAAAAAGGACTTCAGCGATATATCAGACGATATGGTATATTTGGGAAAATCTGAAAAAAGAACAGAAAAATTAGATAAACTTTTGTATGCTCTTCTTACTATATCACCTACTTCAATAATTAGCGAAGGAGTGTTTTCAAAATCTAATTTAATAAAAACAAAAACCAAAAATCGTTTGAAAGCAAAAAAATTGAGTCAACTTTTATTTTTAAAAGAGTATTTCTTAAAAACAACTTTAGTTGTCTTATTTGGCAAAAATTAAAATCATTTATGATATTTTTTGTCTGAATACTTCAAATAATAATTTGTATTTGAATTATTTCTCAACAAGTATTAAAATCGACATCCATTAATTAAAAGTGATTTCAGTTATTCAATTTTTAAGTTTTTTTAACTTTTAACTATATTATTTTTAAGTTGTTTATGCATTTTTTCGTTAATAAAAATTTAAACTTTCTTATTTTAAGTTTTTTTGTATGAATTGTTTATTTTTTTTTTTGTTAAAAAAAAAGTTTTTTAAAATAATTTTTTTATTCGTTATTCTCTTCGATTAATCGAATAAATTTTGATCTTTAATCGTTTGATCGAACGAGGAAAAACAATTATTTGAATTATTCGAACAAAGTTGAAAGTCGAATACTTGACAACTCTAGTAATGACACATCATTACCATTCTAATTACTTAGTAATGACAGAAAAATTACCTTTAACATTATTTTGAAATGTAAAATAAGGACTTATTAATAATGACTAACATAAGTCATTATAATAAAATAAAAAAATTTTAGAACTAGATTTTCACTTTTTGACTCACTGTAAATTATTTTGAATAAAAACAAATTAATATAAATAAAATTAAATATTTTTTTATTTTTTTAAATTTTTTTTTTTAAATAATTTTTTTATTACCTATAAGTAAGGGGTGGTCCAATAAGAAGTAACTTTTTGAAACATGCAATGAAATGAATAATACTCAATAGTTTTGGAACCTTATGGCTTTATTTGAAAGAGCAAACATTCCCGTTTTTTATGGCAAACGACTTCATTGATGCGTTCTCGGCTGCTCCACTGTATCGCGTTGTAGCGCAGTGCTGCGCTGCCATACTGCACGTTTTTCGAAAAAAAGTTTTTAACCGAAATAAAGCACTCAAATGAGGTTATGTTAACAAACATATTGCTACATCCTGGGATCGCAAAACTCGCACGGTATTGTAAAGAATTCAATTCATCTATAGGAAGCAACAGATTTGAGTATCAGCATCATTACACAAAATTTTCAAAAATACAGCTGAAAATCCCATTTTTGTCAAAGATGAGCGCTTCAGAGCCATGATTATCGACTTTTTGTTGGCCGTAATAGAATATATGTATCAACTTTAATGACATTTATTTTTAGAAGAATGTAGCAATATGTCCCACAGTCCATCAAACAATCGATATTTTGAGCACTTAGTTCGGAAATCGTTTTTTTAGCCATATTCGCGGTGACAATAGATCACTTCAGAGCTGCCGATTAAAACCTTTAGAAATTTTTTTGAGAGGTCTCGTTAAAGATTCATGCAACATGGGAAATCAAGAAATGTTCTAGGCCCTTTCGACGAATATCGTTCAAGCCATTCGTGAGATAGAACCAGAAACATTAGAAAAATGGGTGCCGAGAATGAGCTACTGCGGAGCTAACCCAGGGAGCCGCATGAATGAAGTCGTTTGCCATAAATAATGGGAATATTTGCTCTTTCAAATAAAGCCATAAGGTCCCAAAACTATTGAGTATTGTTCATTTCATTGCATGTTTTAAAAAGATACTTGTTATTGGACCACCCTGTATATATGTAATTAGTTATTAATATTTGTTTGATAATCATTACATTTGGCACATTTGCTTGTAAATGTAATGGGAAAGGTAATTCGAATCAGAAGTAGTAATAACTTTTGAATTTCCCATTTCACATTTCATTACTTGGTAATGCAAGTTTTTGCTGGGTATAGCCTGAGCTAAACTGTTTTTACAGAAACAAACAATTTAAAATAACTACTATAGGCGCCCTATTTGACAATAACCAGTGTCTTTGAAAAATGGAAACACATTTGTGTCTAAAAAATATTGATCATGTCTGGCAAGGATGTAAAATAAGTACATAGATCTGAATTGATGAAGGAGAGGAATAATAATAATGATAACTAGAAACAGTGTTTTTTCACGCACATTACAAACAACCAGCGATGCCAACTCAGCGCGTTTCACGCTATATTTAGCGCTTTCTGATCACCCAAAAAGCGCATTTTTTAAATCTAGAGCGTTTTTAAAAAAGGGGCTAAATTGGCGCGTTTTCACTTTTTCTTTCTACAACTAATCACTACATGAAAAAATGTAAATTTTACAACAGAAACGTCATCTTAAATCCATATTTTTCACGTAGATGCTGTAGTACAACCATAAAAATGTGAAACTTTGTTGAAAATTAAAAAAAAATGCGGTTTTTATAATAAAAACAGAAAAAAATTTAGTTTGAAAATTATATTTAGCCATTTTTTAGACCTCATGATTTTACAAAGATTTATTTTAAAACCGTTAAATTAAACATAGTTTTTTAGCGATTTTTGGCGCTTTTTACTTTATTCAAATTTAGCGCTTTTTGAGTCATTGTTTTGCGCGTTTTGCCTGTAAAAAGTTGGCATCACTGCAAACAACTCTTCTGTGTAAAAAATCAATTGCAACAACCAAATACAAATTGAAAATCGTAATTTGATTGATTTTTGCCTTACAGTCAACTGCGTATTGGTTTAGAGGGACCGTACCTAACAGGCATTTAATAAAAAATATTATACAGATGATCACGGGTTCAAACCGCTTCAATTTGTTAATAATTTTCACATATAGAATACAATTGACTAATAACTGCATAAATTTGACATTAACAGTTTTCTGAGGATTATAATAACTACACTCAAAATAATCACTCTGTTAAATTACAGAGATACTCTGCTGAGCCAGCAGAAAATACCATAGATTTCCAACCAGCAAGATTTTTTGTTATTTTACGAAGAAAACTCTGTAAAATGATTTCAATAAAAAAAAACTGTAAATTTACAGATTTATCTGTAAAATATTGATAAAACCGAAAAGAATTTTACCAAAAAAACTCTGTAAATATACAAAGTTTTAGTTAAATGCATTTTATAAGTTCAAAATTTTACACAAAAAAACTCTGTAAATTTACAAAGTTTTAGTTAAATCCATTTTATGAGTAAAACGTCTCTGCATCAAAAACACTCATTAAAATTAAAAAAATTAAATTAATTATAATAAAAATTTAAATTTTGTTAATTTTTCCCACTTTAATTCTTCCAAGTTGTAAATTTACTTTTTTTATTTTTGTGAATATTACGAGTTTTTAACAAGTAACTCCAATTTTACACGTCATCCTCGTAAAATTTACCAGTTTTTATTGTAATTTAAGACACTTTTTAAAGAAGGGTTTATCGGTCATATTTGGAAGTTTTTTTGAAGTGATTATTATTTTTACAGAGCAATAAGTTTTTTTTTTTTTTTTTTTTATAATATATCCTTATTTGCGATCTGTCTAACAAACAAAACAATAAGCAAATTTCTTAATTTAATAGCAATTGACATGTGGTGCAAAGTTCAGAGCAATAAGTAAAATTACAAATGAGGGGGTTAGAGCACAAGGGGTTCAAGTGCCTTATATTTGATAATGAGAAAAAAGAGGTTAAAGTTAAATTGCAATAAAAAATGTTAGATGCTATCTATAATATTATTTTTTAGTTAATAGAGATCCTGAGATATATTTTAATCTAACAATTTAAAAAATACCGTCTTTTACACCCTTTTGCACCCAAAAATTGCATCTGAAGTAAGTAAGTCGCACTTATACCCCTTGTGCTCTAACTTTTTTTATACATTTCTATTTAGAGCACAAGGGGTTCAAGTGCCTTATTTTTAATAATGAGAAAAAAGGGGTTAAAGTAAAATTGCAATAAAAAATGTTAGGTGGTATCAAGTATATTATTTTTAAGGTAATAGAGCTCCTGAGATATATTTTAATCTAACAAGTTAAAAAAATACCGTCTTTTACACCCTTTTGCACCTAAAAATTGCATCTGAAGTAAGTAAGTCGCACTTATACCCCTTGTGCTCTAACTTTTTTTTATAAATTTGTAAATTCGTAAAAGGAAAACCACATTTTATTAAGAAAATCTGTAATGGTTCTTTGTTTAATTTTTTAGTCGTCATAATCAGATTCCATGACATCATTGGGATCATCTTCATCTTCATTAGGGCAACCAGCGGTCATAATTTGAAAAAATACGTTTTCGACCAAAATTCATCCTTATCTGGCACACAAATTAGGAATTTTTGGGAAAAATATTTAAAAATTCCAAAATAGCAATTTTGGTCCACAGATGCGGATTTACAAACATACAAAATATGTTTAACCAAATTCCTCTTAAAAGTAGCAAAATGTTGAGTATGTGAAAAATATAAAAATAAAAACACGATTTTGGGCCAAAAATGCTCATAAGCATCTGTGGACCAAAATCTCTGATCAATTTTTGTGGACCAAAATCGTGTTGTTATACTTTTTTTTAATATTTTTTAGATAATATGCTTTATATTTTACAACTTTTGGGACAAATTTGGATAAGAAAAAAAATTGTGCAGAAAAATCAGCATCTGTGGACCAATATTTTTTTTTTTTTTTTTAATGTGCTCGATTCGGGAGTACTCTTTCACCATTCACCTACTTTTTAAAAATTTGATATCCTTTCGAATTTTAAGATTTTTAAATTTTTCCTTGTAATTATTTAAGATATTACTATATTTTAACAAGAAAAAAAATTTAAAATCTTGAAATTCAAAAGAATATCAAATTTTTAAAAATTTGGTGAATGGTTAAATAGTACTCCCGAATCGAGCACAATATTTTTCCTACGCATTTAGCAGTTGTACGCAAGAACTCCTAATTTTTGAGCCGGATTTGGTCAAAATATTCGGACATGAATTTTGGTCGAAAAGCGCCATTAAATTGCAATAAAAAATGTTAGATGATATCTAGTATATTATTTTTAAGTTAATAGAGTTCCTGAGATATATTTTTATCTAACAAGTTAAAAAAATACCGTGTTTTACACCCTTTTGCACCCAAAAATTGCATCTGAAGTAAGTAAGTGGCACTTATACCCCTTGTGCTCTAACTTTTTTTATAAATTTGTAAATTCGTAAAAGGAAAACCACATTTTATTAAGAAAATGTGTAATGGTTCTTTGTTTAATTTTTTAGTCGTCATAATCAGATTCCATGACATCATTGGGCTCATCTTCATCTTCATTAGGGCATCCCGTCAAATCTAAACTTTCGAATTTCGTATCATAATACCTGCCGAAAATTATTTAACCAAATCTGGCTCAAAAATTAGGAATTTTTGAGTACCTTATGGGAATTTTTTTTTAAAAATTCCACTTTTGGTCCACAGATGCTGATTTTCAAACATAAAAATTATTTTTAACCAAATTGGTCTTAAAAGTTAAATTTTAATAATTGCTTGGAGCACAAGGGGTTTAAGTGCCTTAAATTTAATAATGGGAAAAAAGAGGTTATAGTTAAATTGCAGTAAAAAATGTTAGATGATATCTAGAATATTATTTTTTAGTTAATAGAGATCCTGAGATATATTTTAATCTAACAAGTTAAAAAAATACCATATTTCACAAATACAAGCACCCAAAAATTGCCTCTGAAGTATGTAAGTGGCACTTATACCCCTTGTGCTCTAACTTTTTTTATAAATTTCTAAATTATGAAAAGAATGTTAGTTATTTGTAAAAGGAAAACCACATTTTATTACGAAAGTCTTTAATGGTTCTTTGTTTAATTTTTAAGTCGTCATAATCAGATTCCATGACATCATCGGGCTCATCTTCATCTTCATTAGGGCGTCCCTTGAAATCTAAACTTTCGCATTTCGTGCCGTGATACCTGCCGAACGATGGACATGGAGTAGCTAATTGTGGGAAAATTTATGAAAAATTTTTGCAAGGTCATTTTTAGTCTGCAACCAGCGGTCAAAGTTTAAAAAATTACGTTTTTGGACCAAAATTTATATCTGAAATATTTAACCCAATCTGGGTCAAAAATAAGGAACTTTTGCGCGTTTTATGGGAAAAATATTTAAAAAATTTCAAAATTGCGATTTTGGTCCACAGATGCTGATTTATAAACATAAAAAATATTTTTAACTAAATTTGTCTTAAAAGTCGAAAAATGTTGAGTATTTTATGTGAAAAATTTTATAAATTAACCCACGATTTTGGTCCAAAAAGGCTGATTAGCATCTGGTATCAAAATCTTTGATCAGCATTTTTGAACGAAAATCGTGTTTTTTATATTTTTTTAATATTTTTTAGATAACTTGCTTTACATTTTCCAACTTTTAGGACCAATTTGGATAAAAAAAATAATATTTATGTTAAAAATCAGGTCCACAGATCAATATTTTTTTTTTTTGGGATTTTTTTATATTTTTCCTATTATGTACGCAAAAATGCCTAATTTTTGAGCCGAATTTGGTCAAAAAATTCGGACATGAATTTTGGTCGGAAATCGCGATTTTTCACACTTTAACCGCTGGTTACAGACTGAAGATGCTCTTGCAAAATTTGATTACTATTACTACAAGAACTTCTCGGAATTCAACCACTTTGTCCACGTGAAAAACTAAATTTTAATAATTGCTTGGAGCACAAGGGGTTTAAGTGCTCATATACCCCTTGTGCTCCAAGCAAAACAGGTATTTTAGTAACAAGAGCTAAAAATTGTCGCCATATCTCGCTAACGAATAAGAATTTCACATTAATTTCTGGTGCTATGAACTACTGTGAACTTCACCTACTAATTCCATATGTTAACTCAATTTTTTTAAAAAAGTCACTTGAACCCCTTGTGCTCTAACCCCCTCAAATGAAATTTAGTATTTTGGTTACGAGAAAAAAAACAAAGTATTTTTCTAAAATCCGTATTTTAACAAAAAACTCTGTTTATTACAAAGTAAAAAGTAAAATTACAGGTAAAATTTTGTTTTTCGGTTACAAGAAAATACAAAGTATTTTCTTAAAATCCGTATTTCGACAGATAACTTTGTCAAATATCTGTCGAATTGAGATTACAGTCATTTTACAGAGTATTTAACAGAATAATTATTTTGAGTGTATATTATATGAAACTAGTAGAAATGTACCAGGATGTCTTACATTTTTTGAAAAATTAAATATTTCTTTTACCACTTTTTACAATTTCAGTATAGAATTTATGGAAATTCCGTATGACAACCCAGGATGTCTTTCTTTTACACTTTTTACAATTTCAGTGTAGACTTCAAGGAAATTTCGTATGACATATAATTAACACCCTACTATTATTTCTGTACATTTGTATACCATAATAATGTTTAATAATAACATGTCAGAGTACATGAAAATCTACACGTTCATACGGTGTGTATTTATTAGAAAACCAAGTCAAAAATTTCACTCCTGGGGATTATTTAACTGTTTCTGGGTCATTACCACAAAAAAAAAACTTACACTTACATACACAAAGAAGTGTGGTACTTACCCAGGGATAAGTAAAAGTCAACATTTTATTTTATTCGTTCTTTGCAATTTCCCTTTATTTTTGTAACTTCTTAATGGGAATTAAAAATATACAAAATTGAATAAGCAAATCCTGTTATAATCCTGTTTAATATCTGTGTAAAAGTTAAAAAGTAAAAAAAAGCCAGAAATTATAAAGAAAAAGAAAAAATATGACAAAAAAAGCCTCTTGAAAACATAAATCATAATTAAACAAATTTTTAAGTAATTAATTTGAAAAAACAATTTTTTTTTTTTCTTAATAAAGAAAAAAAAAAATACAACAATTTACTTACGCAGTATTTAAGGAAGTAATGTTTAGCTCGGCACATTCCAGATACTTACACGTGGTGAAGTTTTATAAATAAGGCAGCTGGCTTTTGTGGTATATTAAACGGCTTGCCATGTTTTCAAAATTTAAGGGAAATTTTAAAAAGTTTAATTGATGTTCAAAAAAAAAAAATTGTAATATTTATAATTTGGTTCTTGTTTTTAATTCGAGTTGTTAAGCAATTATGACGTTTACGTTCGCGAAAGATCTAGTGAGAAAGACTCATACTTATAATATATCATCTATAGATTGTTGTGCATTTTCTCTATGTTCTAAGTTCCCATGAAAGGTTAGATCAATACCAAGTTTTTTATGTATATATGAACCGATTATTATGAAAGTGAGGTAAGTCCACATGGTTTCAAAACGAGATATTGAAGGGTTTGCGTTTTTAAGTCTTTAAAAATCTGGGTACTTTATATCGATTAAATTTTAATCTAGGTGTTATCTCAGGTACCTAAATTTACTTATTGAGTATTATTTTGTTAAGATTTAATTAAACCCGCCATTTCTCACTATATAAAAGGGACTTATTTTTTAAATTAACTTTTTATAGCTTTTAAAAATTAAATTTTTATAGCTGATAAGGTATATCGGTAGTGTTTTAACACTTAAATCGCCCAATAGTTTGATCATAAACTAAATTTGTTACAGAACTTTGAGATGAGCTAAAAAAATTTTACTAGTAAACGATTTATCAAAAATGTTAATTTTGAAAGTGAGGCTAGTCCACACAAAATTTTTTTTTAGTGTTAAAAATAACCTAATAATCGCTGATAGAGTAAAACATTGATGATTTTTATTCTTTAATAACTCCATAATTTAATCCTTAACTAACTTTAATACAAAATTCTGAGATGTTCTGAACAAAATTTTACTAGTAAACGATTTATGAAAAATGTTAATTTTGAAAGTGGTGTTAGTCCACATTTTTTTTGTAGTGTTAAAAACAACCTTATAATCGCTGATAGAGTAAAACATTGATGATTTTTATTCTTAAATAACTCCATAATTTAATCCTAAACTAACTTTGTTACAGAATTCAGAGATGAGCTAAAAAAAATTTTACTAGTTAACGATTTATCAAAAACATTAATTTTGAAAGTGGTGTTAGTCCACATTTTTTTTGTAATGTATAAAATAACCTTTATATCTCTGACAAAGAATATCCGTAGCGTTTTTAACTCTAAAATAGCACTATTGCTTAGTCCTAAACTAATTTTGTTACAGAATTGTAAGATGAGCTAAAAAAAATTTTACTAGTAAACGATTTATCAAAAATGTTAATTTTGAAAGTGAGGCTAGTCCACACAAAATTTTTTTGTAGTGTTAAAAATAACCTAATAATCGCTGATAGAGTAAAACATTGATGATTTTTATTCTTTAATAACTCCATAATTTAATCCTTAACTAACTTTAATACAAAATTCTGAGATGTTCTGAACAAAATTTTACTAGTAAACGATTTATGAAAAATGTTAATTTTGAAAGTGGTGTTAGTCCACATTTTTTTTGTAGTGTTAAAAACAACCTTATAATCGCTGATAGAGTAAAACATTGATGATTTTTATTCTTAAATAACTCCATAATTTAATCCTAAACAAACTTTGGTACAGAATTCTGAGATGAGCTAAACAAAATTTTACTAGTTAACGATTTATGAAAAATGTTAATTTTGAAAGTGGTGTTAGTCCACATTTTTTTTGTAGTGTTAAAAATAACCTTATAATCGCTGATAGAGTAAAACATTGATGATTTTTATTCTTAAATAACTCCATAATTTAATCCTAAACTAACTTTGGTACAGAATTCTGAGATGAGCTAAACAAAATTTTACTAGTTAACGATTTATCAAAAACATTAATTTTGAAAGTGGGGTTAGTCCACAATTTTCTTGTAGTGCATAAAATAATATTTTTATCGCTGATATAAGTAGTATATACGTAGTGATTTAATTCTGAAACAAAGTAAGTTTAGGATTAAATTATGGAGTTATTTAAGAATAAAAATCAACAATGTTTTACTCTTTCAGCGATTATTAGGTTATTTTTAGCACTAAAAAAATTTTGTGTGGACTAGCCTCACTTTCAAAATTAACATTTTTGATAAATCGTTAACCAGTAAAACTTTGTTTAGCTCATCTCACAATTTCGTAGCAAGGATAGTTAAAGTTTAAATTATAGGACTATTTAAGAATTAAATCACTACGTATATACTATATCAGCGATAAAAATATTATTTTATGCACTACAAGAAAATTGTGGACTAACCCCACTTTCAAAATTAATCTATATATATAAAAGAGTAATGTGACTGACTGACTGACTGACTGACTTATATACTCATTCATCATCGCCCAGCTCAAACCGCTGAAGCTAGAGACTTGAAATTTGGACTGTAGGTCCACCTCCCGGAATAAAGATCCACTAAGGCTGGATTTTTGCCAATGTTGATTCTAAGGGGGTAAAAAGGGTAAAAAACTGTACTTTTGGTACTTTTTATATCTCCTGAAATAATGGTCATAGAGACTTGAAATTTGGACTGTATGTTCACATCCCGGAATATAGATCCAGTAAGGCCGGATTTTTGCCAATGTTGATTCTAAGGGGACAAAAAGGGTATAAAACTGTACTTTTGGTACTTTTTATATCTTCTGAAATAATGGTCACAGAGACTTGAAATTTGGACTGTGTGTTCAACTCCTGGAATATAGATCCAGTAAGGCCGGATTTTCGCCAATTTTGATTCTAAGGGGGTAAAAAGGGTAAAAAAACTGTACTTTTGGTACTTTTTATATCTCCTGAAATAATGGTCATAGAAACTTGAAATTTGGACTGTATGTTCACCTCCCGGAATATAGATCCAGTAAGGCTGGATTTTTGCCAATGTTGATTCTAAGAGGGTAAAAAGGGTAAAAAAATGTACTTTTGGTACCTTTTATATTTCCTTAAATAATGGTCCTAGACACTTGAAATTTTGAATGTAGGTTCAGCTCCCGGAATATAGATCTACAAAGGCTGGATTTTTGCGAATGTTGATTCTAAGGGGGTAAAAAGGGTAAAAAACTGTATTTTTGGTACCTTTTATATTTTCTTAAATAATTGTCCTAAAAACTTAAAATTTGCAATGTAGGTTCACCTCCCGGAAAAAATGTTCACCAAGGCTGAGTTTTTGCCAATATTGACTCTACGGGGGTAAAATGGAAAAAAGTGTATTTTTGGTACTTTTTTTTTATTAACTGAAAAAATGGTACCTTTTATAAAAAGCTCCTTTTATAAAAAGTACCTTTATAAAAAGTACCTTTTATAAAAAGTACCTTTTATAAAAAGTACCTTTTATAAAAAGTACCTTTTATAAAAAGTACCTTTTATAAAAAGTACCTTTTATAAAAAGTACCTTTTATAAAAAGTACCTTTTATATAAAGTACCTTTTATAAAAAGTACCTTTTATAAAAAGTACCTTTTATAAAAAGTACCTTTGATAAAAAGTACCTTTTATAAAAAGTACCTTTTATAAAAAGTACCTTTTATAAAAAGTACCTTTTATAAAAAGTACCTTTTATAAAAAGTACCTTTTATAAAAAGTACCTTTTATAAAAAGTACCTTCGATAAAAAGTACCTTTTATAAAAAGTACCTTTTATAGAAAGTACCTTTGATAAAAAGTACCTTTTATAAAAAGTACCTTTTATAAAAAGTACCTTTTATAAAAAGTACCATTTATAAAAAGTACCTTTTATAAAAAGTACCATTAATAAAAAGTACCTTTTATAAAAAGTACCTTTTATAAAAAGTACCTTTTATAAAAAGTACCTTTTATAAAAAGTATCTTTTATAAAAAGTACCCTCCCGTGTAAAAATGGATTAGATCTTATTTAATCTGTTTATATCTATTCATATATGATCATGTCTGATTAGATATAATTATATCTAAAATGACCAAAATCGAGATCTAATTATATCTCGGATTTGGCAATGTTGACCAAATCCGAGATATAATTAGATCTCGATTTTGGACATTTCAGATATAATTATATGCAATCAGATACGATCATATATGAACATATATGAACAGATCAGGTAAGATCTAATACATTTTTACACGGGCTTTATAAAAAGTACCTTTTATAAAAAGTACCATTTATAAAAAGTACCTTTTATAAAAAGCACCATTTATAAAAAGTACCTTTTATAAAAAGTACCTTTTATAAAAAGTACCTTTTATAAAAAGTACCTTTTATAAAAAGTACCTTTTATAATAAGTACCTTTTATAAAAAGTACCTTTTATAAAAAGTACCTTTTATAAAAAGTACCTTTTATAAAAAGTACCTTTTATAAAAAGTACCCTTTATAAAAAGTACCTTTTATAAAAAGTACCTTTTATAAAAAGTACCTTTTATAAAAAGTACCTTTTATAAAAAGTACCTTTTATAAAAATACCTTTTATAAAAAGTACCTTTTATAAAAAGTACCTTTTATAAAAAGTACCTTTTATAAAAAGTACCTTTTATAAAAAGTACCTTTTACAAAAAGTACCTTTTATAAAAAGTACCATTTATGAAAAATACCTTTTATAAAAAGCACATTTTATAAAAAGTACGTTTTATAAAAAGTACCTTTTATTTAAAGTACCTTTTATAAAAAATACCTTTTATTAAAAGTACCGTTTATAAAAAGTACCTTTTTTAAAAAGTACCTTTTATAAAAAGTACCTTCTATAAAAAGTACCTTTTATAAAAAGTACCTTTTTTAAAAAGTACCTTTTATAAAAAGTACCTTTTATAAAAACAACCTTTTATAAAAAGTATCTTTTATAAAAAGTACCTTTTATAAAAAGTACCTTTTATAAAAAGTACCTTTTATAAAAAGTACCTTTTATAAAAAGTACCTTTTATAAAAAGTACCTTTTATAAAAAGTACCTTTTATAAAAAGTACCTTTTATAAAAAGTACCTTTTATAAAAAGTACCTTTTATAAAAAGTACCTTTTATCAAAAGCACCTTTTATAAAAAGTACCGTTTATAAAAAGCACCTTTTATACTTAAAAAGTAACTTCTATAAAAAGTACGTTTTGTTAAAAGTACCGAAAGTACACTTTTTGGTACTTTTTTATTTCCTGAAATAATAAACATAGAAACTTGAAATTGGAAAGGGTCGCCTCTCGGAAAATAAAGGGGTTAAAAGGAATAAAAAAGTGTACTTATTTATTTCCTGATATAATGGTCCCAGAAACTTAAAATTTGTAATGTAAAATCCTTCGGGGAAAAAAGAGATTGGGAATGGTTCTTTTTGGAAATTCCGTTTCTTAACGGGGATAAAAAGTACTTTTAATATTTGCTGAAACAATGATCCTAGATAATTGAAATATGGATTGTAGGATCCTTCGGCGAAAAAAAAAAACATTCTGGAAGAGGTACTTTTTTTAAATTCCGTTTCTAATGGGGGAAATAAAGTGTACTTTTGGTACTTATTTGTTCCTATAATAATGACCTTAGAAGATGGAGATGGAATTGGAAATGAAATGGAGTAGAACGGGGAACAATATGAAATAGAGCAGGGAACAATATGGAATGATATTTTTAACTCAAATTTTTGGTGTTTAGCTTTTTTTACTCCATATTTTTTTTTATTCCAATTTCTTTTTTCACTGAAATATTTATTCACTCAAAATCCAAAATCCAGACATAAGGGCTCGAAAATTGTCATTATATTTTTCCCCCGGAACGAACATGATAACGTACCAGCAAAGTTATTCAAATTTTATTGTTTAAATTATTCATTGAAATATTTTTTATGGAAGACTTAAACGTCCACAAGTAAATAAAATAAAGACTACGTAGGGGAATTTTTTTGAAATCGATAGATTAATCCTTATCCTTCTATTATCCGGTATTCAATACAACCGGTAACGAAGTACCGGGATTGTAAGCTAGTGTTTTTGATAAATCGTTAACTAGTAAAATTTTGTTTAGCTCATCTCAGAATTCTGTACCAAAGTTAGTTAAGGATTAAATTATGGAGTTATTTAAGAATAAAAATCATCAATGTTTTACTCTATCAGCGATTATAAGGTTATTTTTAACACTACAAAAAAAATGTGGACTAACACCACTTTCAAAATTAACATTTTTCATAAATCGTTAACTAGTAAAATTTTGTTTAGCTCATCTCAGAATTCTGTACCAAAGTTAGTTAAGGATTAAATTATGGAGTTATTTAAGAATAAAAATCATCAAAGTTTTACTCTATCAGCGATTATAAGGTTATTTTTAACACTACAAAAAAAATGTGGACTAACACCACTTTCAAAATTAACATTTTTCATAAATCGTTAACTAGTAAAATTTTGTTTAGCTCATCTCAGAATTCTGTACCAAAGTTAGTTTAGGATTAAATTATGGAGTTATTTAAGAATAAAAATCATCAAAGTTTTACTCTATCAGCGATTATAAGGTTATTTTTAACACTACAAAAAAAATGTGGACACTTTCAAAATTAACATTTTTCATAAATCGTTTACTAGTAAAATTTTGTTCAGAACATCTCAGAATTTTGTATTAAAGTTAGTTAAGGATTAAATTATGGAGTTATTAAAGAATAAAAATCATCAATGTTTTACTCTTTCAGCGATTATTAGGTTATTTTTAACACTACAAAAATATTTTGTGTGGACTAGCCTCACTTTCAAAATTAACATTTTTGATAAATCGTTTACTAGTAAAATTTTTTTTAGCTCATCTTACAATTCTGTAACAAAATTAGTTTAGGACTAAGCAATAGTGCTATTTTAGAGTTAAAAACGCTACGGATATTCTTTATCAGAGATATAAAGGTTATTTTATGCATTACAAAAAAAATGTGGACTAACACCACTTTCAAAATTAATCTTTTTGATAAATCGTTAACTAGTAAAATTTAGTTCAGCTCATCTCAGAATTCTGAAGAAAAGTAGTTAAGGATTTAACTATAGAGTTATTTAATAGTAAAAAACACCAAAGTGTTATTCAATCAGCAATTATTTGGTTATTTTTAACGCTACAAAAAAATTGTGGACTAACCTCACTTTCAAAATTAACGTTTTTGAGAAATCGTTAACTAGCAAAACTTCTCTCATAAAATTCTCAGACGTTTTTAAAGTTTTCTTTGAACTTTTTTTTTTTAATCGAAAGATACCATTAAACTGTATCCAAATCTATCGTTAACTAAGTTTTTTTGAAAATGTGACTTACCCCACTATCATAATAAATGGTTCATATGTGTTTGTATGTGTAGTGGTTTATAAGTTACTAGCTTACAATCCCGGTACTTCGTTACCGTTTGTATTGAATACCGGATAATAGAAGGATCAGAATTATTCTATCGATTTCAAAAAAATTCCCCTACGTAGTCTTTGTATTATTTACTTGTGGACGTTAAAGTCTTCCACAAAAAAAATATTTCAATGAATAATTTAAACAATAAAATTTGAATAAATTTGCTGGTACGTTATCATGTTCGTTCCGGGGGAAAAATATAATGAGAATTTTCGAGCCCTTATGTCGGGATTTTGGATTTTGAGTGAATAAATATTTCAGTGAAAAAGAAATTGGAATAAAAAAATATGGAGTAAAAAAAGCTAAACACCAAAAATTAGAGTTGAAAATATCATTCCATATTGTTCCCTGCTCTATCTATTTCATATTGTTCCCCGTTCTATTTCATTTCATTTCTAATTCCATCTTCTAAGGTCATTATTATAGGAGCAAAAAAAGTACCAAAAGTACACTTAATTACCCCCATTAGAAACGGAATTTAAAAAAAGTACCTCTTCCAGAATGTTTTTTCTTCACCGAAGGATCCTACAATCCATATTTCAATTATCTAGGATCAGTAAATATTAAAAGTACTTTGTATCCCCGTTGAGAAACGGAATTTCCAAAAAGAACTTTTCCCAATCTCTTTTTTCACCGAAGGATTTTATATTCCAAATTTTAAGTTTCTGGGACCATTATATCAGGAAATAAATAAGTACACTTTTTTAATCCTTTTAATCCCTTTATTTTCCGAGAGGTGAACCTTTTCCAATTTCAAGTTTCTATGTTTATTATTATTTCAGGAAATAAAAAAGTACCAAAAAGTGTACTTTCGGTACTTTTAACAAAACGTACTTTTTATAGAAGGTACTTTTTATAAAAGGTATTTTTTATAAAAGGTAAGGTAAGGTAAGGTAAGGTAAGGTAAGGTAAGGTAAGGTAAGGTAAGGTAAGGTAAGGTAAGGTAAGGTAAGGTAAGGTAAGGTAAGGTAAGGTAAGGTAAGGTAAGGTAAGGTAAGGTAAGGTAAGGTAAGGTAAGGTAAGGTAAGGTAAGGTAAGGTAAGGTAAGGTAAGGTAAGGTAAGGTAAGGTAAGGTAAGGTAAGGTAAGGTAAGGTAAGGTAAGGTAAGGTAAGGTAAGGTAAGGTAAGGTAAGGTAAGGTAAGGTAAGGTAAGGTAAGGTAAGGTAAGGTAAGGTAAGGTAAGGTAAGGTAAGGTAAGGTAAGGTAAGGTAAGGTAAGGTAAGGTAAGGTAAGGTAAGGTAAGGTAAGGTAAGGTAAGGTAAGGTAAGGTAAGGTAAGGTAAGGTAAGGTAAGGTAAGGTAAGGTAAGGTAAGGTAAGGTAAGGTAAGGTAAGGTAAGGTAAGGTAAGGTAAGGTAAGGTAAGGTAAGGTAAGGTAAGGTAAGGTAAGGTAAGGTAAGGTAAGGTAAGGTAAGGTAAGGTAAGGTAAGGTAAGGTAAGGTAAGGTAAGGTAAGGTAAGGTAAGGTAAGGTAAGGTAAGGTAAGGTAAGGTAAGGTAAGGTAAGGTAAGGTAAGGTAAGGTAAGGTAAGGTAAGGTAAGGTAAGGTAAGGTAAGGTAAGGTAAGGTAAGGTAAGGTAAGGTAAGGTAAGGTAAGGTAAGGTAAGGTAAGGTAAGGTAAGGTAAGGTAAGGTAAGGTAAGGTAAGGTAAGGTAAGGTAAGGTAAGGTAAGGTAAGGTAAGGTAAGGTAAGGTAAGGTAAGGTAAGGTAAGGTAAGGTAAGGTAAGGTAAGGTAAGGTAAGGTAAGGTAAGGTAAGGTAAGGTAAGGTAAGGTAAGGTAAGGTAAGGTAAGGTAAGGTAAGGTAAGGTAAGGTAAGGTAAGGTAAGGTAAGGTAAGGTGAGGTAAGGTTATAAAAGGTATTTTTATAAAAGGTACCATTATTTCAGTAAATAAAAAAAAGTACCAAAAGTACACTTTTTCCATTTTACCCCCGTAGAGTCAGCATTGGCAAAAACCCAGCCTTGGTGAATATTTTTTCCGGGAGGTGAATATACATTGCAAATTTTAAGTTTTTAGGACCATTATTTAAGAAAATATAAAAGGTACCTAAGGTACATTTTTATACCCTTTTTACCCCCTTAGAATCAACACTGGTAAAAATCCAGCCTTACTGGATCTATATTCCGGGAGGTGAACATACAGTTTAAATTTCAAGTTTCTGTGACCATTATTTCAAGAGATATAAAAAGTACCAAAAGTACAGTTTTTTACCCTTTTTACCCCCTTAGAATCAACATTGGCAAAAATCCGACCGTACTGGATCTATATTCCAGGAGTTGAACATACAGTCCAAATTTCAAGTCTCTGTGACCATTATTTCAGGAGATATAAAAAGTACCAAAAGTACAGTTTTTTACCCTTTTGGTCCCCTTAGAATCAACGCTGGCAAAAATCCGGCCTTAATGGATCTACATTCCGGGAGGTGAACATACAGTCCAAATTTCAGGTCTCTATGACCATTATTTCAGGAGATATAAAAAGTACCAAAAGTACAGTTTTTTACCCTTTTTACCCCCTTAGAATCAACATTGGCAAAAATCCAGCCTTAGTGGATCTATATTCCGGGAGGTGAACCTTCAGTCCAAATTTCAAGTCTCTAGCTTCAGCGGTTTGGGCTGGGCGATGATGAATGAGTATGTCAGTCAGTCAGTCAGTCAGTCAGTCAGTCAGTCACATTACTCTTTTATATATATAGATATGCTTTTTTGTCAGGGTGGATCCAGAGGGAAGTGGGAAAATACCCTATTGAAAAAGTGATTTTACAGTTAGATAAAATTTTCAGAACTCATAAAATTATATGATAATTGTCTTAAAACCTGAAAATTTTGTATTCGAAGAAGTGTTTCGACTTAAGAATTTATTAATGCCAAAAATGACAATGAATCTTTCTAAGAGGTTTTAGTTAAAACTTTCGATTTTTTTGAGAATTATAGTATAACAGAATCTAAGAATTTTTCCAAATTTTTTTTTTTTTTTAAATTTGAGAATTTTTTGGATTTGATTTTAGATTTTTGTGATTTTAAAAATTTTTTGTAGAAAATTTTTTGAATTTAAAAATGAACATCTAAAAAATGTTTCAGATTTGGAGAATACCTAAAGCGATATATCGAATATAAACATTTTTGTTGAGAAATATCTAAAAAACTAAAATTGTTTTAGAAATATAGATTCTATCATGGATCAATATTATATATACTTTGTGGGGTCCCCGTCCGATATTTCGATATGTTACACACCGAATGACAAAGTGAGTATACCCCCATACTGTGGTTGGAGGGTATAAAAAAATATTTGAGTAAATTTTTAATACTATTGATTAAAAAATTACTCAATTTTGCACCAGTAAACGATTTAATAGTATTAAGTAAATTTTTAATAAAAATTTATTAAATCATGTTGTTTTTTTATTTTTAGTACCAAAAGGTACATAAAAATAAAATGTATTTATTCGGCCTTTATATATGTATATATATTCGATTAGAGTTTTATTCTAGTTCGAGGCCCAAAAATATTTCTATTTATGATATTGTCATAATAGAGTATTTTTAATTTATTGCTTTAAAAAAGTTACTATCTCATAGTATGTCTGTACTGATCAGTTTCATCCCCACTAAAGGAATCTTCAGCAGACTTTAGAGAATCATCGTTGGTCAATCAAACATCAAACCAGACATAATATTTGATATATTTCCCAAGTTATATGAGAAGTACTATTATGAAGGTCCGAAATCTGTTTTCCAACAAAAATAACTCTTTTAAAGCAAAAATTGTATATATTAAATCACCGTCGGTAACTATTAATATATGTGTTGCTGTTATTTTACAATAACAACAGTGCCTAACCAAACAATAGTGTTGGTAGGATAAGTCGTACTAAACTTTGTGTTAAATGTTGTTTTTAATTTTTAGTACCAAAAGGTACATAAAAATAAAATGTATTTTATTCGCCCTTTATATATGTATATATATTCGATTAGAGTTTTATTCTAGTTCGAGGCCCAAAAATATTTCTATTTATGATATTGTCATAATAGAGTATTTTTAATTTATTGCTTTAAAAAAGTTACTATCTCATAGTATGTCTGTACTGATCAGTTTCATCCCCACTAAAGGAATCTTCTGCAGACTTTAGAGAATCATCGTTGGTCAATCAAACATCAAACCAGACATAATATTTGATATATTTCCCAAGTTATATGAGAAGTACTATTATGAAGGTCCGAAATCTGTTTTCCAACAAAAATAACTCTTTTAAAGCAAAAATTGTATATATTAAATCACCGTCGGTAACTATTAATATATGTGTTGCTGTTATTTTACAATAACAACAGTGCCTAACCAAACAATAGTGTTGGTAGGATAAGTCGTACTAAACTTTGTGTTAAATGTTGTTTTTTTATTTTTAGTACCAAAAGGTACATAAAAATAAAATGTATTTATTCGGCCTTTATATATGTATATATATTCGATTAGAGTTTTATTCTAGTTCGAGGCCCAAAAATATTTCTATTTATGATTTTGTCATAATAGAGTATTTTTAATTTATTGCTTTAAAAAAGTTACTATCTCATAGTATGTCTGTACTGATCAGTTTCATCCCCACTAAAGGAATCTTCAGCAGACTTTAGAGAATCATCGTTGGTCAATCAAACATCAAACCATCCTTCTGCATCCCTTGCATATCTGCCCTTCCTATGATCCTTTGGGTCAATATGACCCAACATTAAAATGTAAACAAAATTCCATGTTTTAGTGTAATCAAAAATAATGAAAACTAAAATAAATCAGCCCTTCCAGAGCAATTATTAAAAAAAATAAAATCAAATTTGAAATTCAACCTTTATTTACTTTGAGCCAACACTTAATGCAATGCATTGTGTTGGTATTAGAAAATGGGTTATGAGGAGAAGTAACGACGGAGTAGTGTTTGTGGACATTTAATTTGAATTTTTTCAAATTATATTATACACAAAAAAAACTTTTTCAAATTACTAGGAAAAGTCTCGCAAAATTTCCAAAAAAAAATTTACAAAAAGTCAAGTAAATTCACGAGAATTCCTTGTAATTTTAATTGCGCCAAAAAACTGTAAATTTACAATTTTATTGGTAAAAAGTTGGTAAAATATTGTAAAATTACTAGAAATCTCGTAAAATAGGAATTAGCAAAAAATCTAGTAAAGTTACGAAATCTCCTTGTAAATTTTATTGTTTCCAAAAATTTGTAAATTTACAATTTTATTTATGAAAACCTTGTAAAATTACAAAATTATTGGTTAAAAGCTTGTAAAATTACTAGGAATTCTTGTAAAATAAGAGGTAGCTACAAAAGTAAAAATTTTTTCTTGTAATTTTACAAGGTTTTTTTTTTTGAGTGTAGCTGACTGGGAAGACTTCTGCAGGGATTTCATTCCACATAGGCAACGGCGTATGCAGGACAGTTTTTTCAGGGCCCAACAACAACAACAAAAAATTTTTTGTTGTTTTTTTCGTGAGATTCGTGTTTTCCAATACATATAAAAAATATATTTTTTTGTTGTTGTTGTTGGCCCCCCCCCCCCCTGTATACGCCGATGCACATAGGGCTAGTTTGACTGATGAGAAACTAATTTTCTCTGTAATTCGTTGTGCAAGACATTGGACAGTAGACAACGAAAGGATGTGATCTGCTGGAAAGGCGCCCATCTCAGCTGAATACTTACCGTGGTTATATCTATATAACAATGACACACAACACATTCCGACTATGCTCCAATGAGTCAATAGAGCTGGATACCCTACTGTCGTTGATGAGCTTCAACGCACTCCTTTGCATCTGATCAGATAGACCTTGAAGCACCTGCCCAGATATGCGAGTTGTATTCCATTTTCGGTCGGATATAGGTGGCATAAATAGTGAGATCAGACGGAGTGAAGAAATTCTTGCACCGTTTTAGGAAATCAAGACACTTGAATGCTTCTTTCGACACTTGAAAAACATGTTTGTTCCAACGAACATCACATTGGATTTTCATGCCTGATTCCTCAATAGCTATTCCACCCATGGATACAGATGATGCTGATTCCACAAGCCGTCTGAGGGTCAACACAGAACATTGGGCCTTACGAGCATTAAAATCGATCCTGTTTGCAAGACCCTACTCGGAGATTGTCGTAAGATCATGCTAACAATTCCCCTGTAGAACGACTCTATGAAACAAGATTGAATCGGACTCCAGATAATTTACCAAGTGGTGATTGATCATGCTCTTCATGACCTGCGAGAGCATAAAAAATATTGCTATTGGGCGTTAGTTTTCTGGGTTTGTTACCTCACCCTTTTTTGGGGTTGGCAGACCTTTGCGGGTTTCTCAAAATCCCACCCACAGTACGAGAATAATAAAATTTTGAATGATAAAATAATCAACGAGAATAATAAAATTGAGAATGAAAAACTATTCTGAATGAAAATAAACCCAATTCAATAATATTCAGAAGAAAAAAAATGGTAAAGTAGAACTAAACTTGCATTATCGCATGTTGGGTCATATTGACCCAAAGGATATTAAATGTGTGTAAATCGTGTTTTTAAATGTGGAGAGGGGAGAAAAAATTTAAATTTTATTATTTTCTTTTAAAACCATAATATTCGTCCCTGTAATGGATAAATTAAAGTTTCACGTTGATATCTTATAACTAAAGGGAAAAATTTTACGTTTGAAAACCAAAATTGGGTCAAATTGACCCAAGGAGTGCAGAAGGGTTAAGTAAATTTTTAATTGCGTCAATTAAAAAATTACTCAATTTGTTTCCTCCATATTTTTTTCTGTGTATACAAATTCCCAGGAAAATTTTTTGGAACAAATTCCTATAACAATAGATTCTTGAATATATTTTTTGGTAATCAAAACAAAATTTTCTATGTAAAATTATTTTTCAAAAAAATACTTGCTCTAGAAAACGATTGCTTTTGGGACAATTTCAAACAAAAATCATTGATTCTGGAACATGAAGTAGAATCGGTTGCAGTGTTATATGATGCGTTCTGGAACCGATTATTTGGAACGGAAAATTTTGCTGGGTTGTTTTTAAAATCGACTTTCAAAAAATGTATGTAAAATTTGAAATTTAAAATAAAACTTTTGTAAAAATAGACTTTTAATTTTTCTTTGGTACGGGCCAGGGATGTTAAAGTTGGTACAATAGTACTTTTTTTTACCTTCAAAAGTACCGTGGTACTACCGCGACTCATTTGGTACAATTTTAAAATTTCCAATTTCTTTATAACTCATCGAAATATCGATAAGAAAACCCCACCTTTTTTCATTACTCTAAATGTACTCTTTTTTAGTTTTTACCTCTTGTTTTAAAACAGTTTTCAAATGAAATTTTTCTAAAATTTTTTTTACAAAATTAG
The DNA here is from genome assembly GCA_963921195.1 of Pegoplata infirma. Taxonomy (NCBI): domain Eukaryota; kingdom Metazoa; phylum Arthropoda; class Insecta; order Diptera; family Anthomyiidae; genus Pegoplata; species Pegoplata infirma. The sequence continues at coordinate 187,072,563 of OY992537.1, read as the reverse complement.
ACACTTAAGATAAAATTCTTACTCATTTTAATCAAACAAAAAGTCACAGAATTTTCCGCAGAAGTCTTAGGCAGTTATTGATAGACAGTTAATGAATATAGTATTAATTGCAGATTTTGAGACCTTTGATATTTAGAAGTATTCTCAGATCTTGATACATATTTCTTCTAGATTTTTAATTTTTACACACTCAAATACATTTTTCCTGCCAAAAAATTCAAGAATTCTTAGAATTTTTCCTACATGTAAAGTATTAAATAATGAGAAATTTTTCTGCAGAATAGATTTCAAGAAATTTTTCAAAAACGTCCTTAAAAATAGTTTTTTTAAATTTGTATGCATTTTGGAGGATATACAAGATTCGGTACAAACGTTTTAACACTCTCATTTGTTTTTGTTAATTTTTTATAAATTAACAAAAAAAAATTGTACCGTGAGGGTCCAAAAAGTACAATTTTTTTTTCGAAAGTTGGTACAAAATTGAAAACCCCATTTAACATCCCTGATACAAATGGATTTTTTTTTTTTTTAATTTAAAAGGAATTTTCTCATTAGCAATTATAGAATTTTGAAATCCAAATGGAAATTGTAATTTTCTGAAAAGCATTAAAAATATTTTGAAAATAGAAATTTAAACTTCTTAATTACAATTGAAAATTTCTGAAACATAAATAGAAATATTGATAATAATAAGGGAAATTTCTGATATATAAATAGAAATTTCTGAAATATAAATGGAAATTTCTGAAAATAAATAGAAATTTCTGAAATAAAATTAAAATTTTTGAATTATGAATAAAAATATATGAAATATTATTGGAAATTTTTTAAATGTAATTGAAAATTTTTTGGTTATAAATGGAAATTTTTGAAATAAAATTGGAAATTTTTTTTAATAATTGGAATTTTTTTAAATATAATTGGATTTTCTGAAATATTATTGGACATTTTTTTGTAATATGTTTTATATTTTCTGATATTAAAGTGGAAATGGTGTACTCATTTTTTTTAAATACTAAAAAATATTTTAAAATCTAGACTGAAAAATCTTGTGTTTTTGCATACATGCATTGATATTTTCGTTACGCAAAATGCAATTTAAAAAAAAATCTAACGACACATATAAAAAGCAAAACAACAAATAATGCTCAAGAACAACATGAATATGTTAGCGTGTGTTTTTGAATACATACACACATACATACATGCGTTGACATTTTCGTTAACATGCTTGAAAATAAAATGTTTATATACAAAATGTAATTTTTTTGTGGTGCTGCAATGGAAAAAAATCGTAAAAAAAATAGAATCCATTCGACCTCCACTCTGAAATTTTGAGGGAATGTTAAGAATATATTAACCTTTAAGAAAATATTTTTTTCAGATTTTTTGACTTGTTCGAAGATTATGGAAAACAGAAATTAAGTAAAAAAAACAAAATTTTAATAATAAAAAAAAAATTAATTTATAAAAAATAATATTTTTTTAAAAAAGAAGGTTCAAATACCTTTAAAATAAGGTATTGAACTTCAAAATACATTCACTAGTTTTATAAAAACATTAGTTTAAATGTTGTCATGTCGGAAGATTTTTTACGATTTTGACGATTTTCAAATTCAAATAATGGTTAGCGCGTTGGACTATTACACAGAAGGTCCCGGGTTCGATCCCCGGTGCCGGCAACATCAAAAAATATATGTATGAGTTTTTTCTATCCCTCATACGTATCGCAACGTCCGCCTTCGGTGTTCCCATAGCAATTAACCCCACCGAAGTAAAATAATGAATCAGGGCTATGAACCAAAAAGCTTCAATAAGTTCGCCAACTCTACATCAAGTGGCGAGCAACAACTGTTCTAAGACTTATCATCTCGCTCAATTACAGTGTTGCCATGTCTGAAGCCCTTCATCTTTCCCCGCCTTTCATCTCTCTACTATCCCTTTCCAAAGAAAGCAACACACTAAAATATAGGAAGTATTTCCTGAGTGTTGCCTCTCTTTTTAAAAAAAAAAAAAAAAAAAAAAAAAAACTTCTGAATGGGTAGTATGGATAGCCCTATATGGAACTTAGAAAATTGCGATTTTGGTTTTTCAATTTTTCCAAAACTGGGCTTAGGAGGCGTGGTCAAATATTGGAAAAATGGTAAAATTTGTGGCGAGTTGCCTTGATTAAATATTTATCACATTAAAACGGAATGCACCACAATCACAAAAATTTACAGTTTTATATAGTTTTGTATGGGCTATCGATTAAATTTTTTTTTTTTGGAAAATTTTAAGAACCCGTTCTGAAATTTTCCATTTTCTAAAAAAGTCAATTTATCAAAAATCCGGCCACTTTTTTTTTTTATTTTTTATTTATTTTTTTAAAAGTTTAGATGTTTGTCCATCCACACAAAAAAAATCAGAAACACGTTCATCTTTTTTTTCGAGAAAATCGCATTTGAACTTTAAATATCATAACAATTTTGTTATTTGCTTGTATTTTCTTGTGTCAACAGAGCGTATGACGAATATTTATGCAATTAATATTACTCATTCGCAACTATAAAACAAAGAAATACAAGCAAATAACAAAATTGTTATGAAATTTAAAGTTCAAATGCGATTTTCTCGAAAAAAATAATGAACGTGTATCTGATTTTTTTAGTGTGGATGGACAAACATCTAAACTTTTAAAAAAATAAATAAAAAAGAAAAAAAAGTGGCCGGATTTTTGATAAATTAACTTTTTTAGAAAATGGAAAATTTCAGAACGGGTTCTGAAAATTTTCCAAAAAAAAAATTTTTAATCGATAGCCCATACAAAACTATATAAGAACGTAAATTTTTGACATTGTGGTGCATTCCGTTTAAATGTGATAAATATTTAATCAAGGCAACTCGCCACAAATTTTACCACTTTTCCAATATTTGACCACGCCTCCTAAGCCCAGTTTTCGAAAATTTGAAAAACCAAAAACGCAATTTTCTTAGCTACATATAGGACTATCCAAAAAACCTATTCAGAAATTTACGGGACACATGTTTTTCTGTAGCGGGACATTTGGTGTGGAATGCCTCATATACATTCTTTGTATGTATATTGGTTTATGAGTTATACGTATATGCTATATATATAAAAATGGATTTTCACCACAGATAGTACTAACCGAGGCGGGAACAATGGTTCCTATATGTATAATAAGGAGTGAGATCATAAAAATGTTAACACACATAAAGTTAAATAAAAAACAGACTACTGAATTTTAAGACTTCAAACCAAATTTTTATTAAATAAAATTTAATACAAAATCATAACAAAAAAACCGCATGGAACTCTAACCACTACGAACAAAGTTATCCACTTTTTCCGGAAACCCTCCCATTAAGGCTTTTATGGTAGTTTCTGTCACCTTTTTAGAGCAGGTGGTCCATCTACGTTTGGAATCTTGCATGTCCTGGGAGACCTTTTTTGTGCCCTTTAATTCTTTTTTAACAAGAGCCCAATATCTCTCCACTGGCCTGAGCTCCGGGCAGTTTGGTGGATTTGCCTCTCTTGGTACAAAAACCACAATATTATCATTATACCACTCCAGCGCTTTCTTGCTGTAGTGACAAGATGCTAAATCGGGCCAAAAGTAAGTGGATACATTGTGCTGACTCAAGAACGGAAGAAGTCTCTTCTGCAAACACTCCTTGATATAAATTTCGCTGTTTATAGAGCCAGATGTCACAAATGACTGGCTTCTTTGGCCGCAGCTACATATGGCTTGCCATACTAGGAATTTTTTGGGGAATTTCGTTTGCTTTTTTGACCGAAATTTTTCCGCAACATTTCCTCGAACATCGGAAACATAAAATTCTTGACCAGGGAGCTGCGCAAAATCAGCCAGGACATAAGTTTCGTCGTCCATTACACAACAGTTGTATTTTTTTATAAAATTTGATTTCAATTTTCTAGCTCTGGTTTTGGCCTCCAAATTTTTAAAAGCGTTTCTATCGGGAACTTTTTGAACTTTGTAGGACTTTAGTCCCGCCTTACGTTTCACTTTACGTACAAAAAAGTCTGAGCATTGGGCTAACCGAGCTGTTTTTCTGCCAGATGTGTTAGGAGCTCTCTTAAGGATGCTTTTAACTTTACTTATATGCCTTACCAATGTTACGATAACCAGTCGTTGTTCCTGTTCCCGGCTTCCTTTCAATTGTTAGGTGTTCCAGATACCTTTTTACCACTTTTGAAACTGTTTGGCGGCATACATTAGTTTCTTTGGCAATTTTTTTGTATGTCCATTAGAGTGTCCCTTATTTTGGAAATGTTGGAAATCTTGAGACGGTACCCGCTCATTTTTTTCCTTTTGACTTAAAAATAACTCAGGAAAAATTTTACGCCCCTAGGACCACGCCTTCCCTACGCGACGGGGCCTTAAAGAGCGGGGCCTAAAAAATCATTTTTCCATACAAACCAAAAAAATTTTTTTTTGATTTTTAATTTTTTTGTTATTAATTATTATATTACTTGGTTTGCTTATTCACGACAAAAAATTTGATTTTGGAGGGATAAGTCTTTCAGCGCTAAAAAATTTTTCGCAAAAAAAAAATTTGGGCGGCCGGGGTCCTACAGTAAAAAATTTTTAAAAAATATTTTTTTTTAGTTTTGACCAGCAACGGTTTTAGCTGCTATGTTGCTTTAAATGATATATATTCCAAAAAAAAAATTATTCATATCTGTGACATCTTTATCTTTTTCGAAAAAAAAAATTTTGAGCCGTAGGAATCCTACGGTAAAAAATTTTTAAAAAATATTTTTTTTTAGTTTTGAAAAGCAATGGTTTTAGTTTTTATGTTGTTTTTAATGATATATATTCCAAAAAAAATATTATTCATATTTGTGACATTTTTATCGTGTATCGAAAAAAATCATCAATGCATTTTTTACCCTTTTTTAGAACACGATTAAGATGTCACAGATACAAAAAATATTTTTTTATGAATATATATCATTTAAAGCAACATAGCAGCTAAAACCGTTGCTGGTCAAAACTAAAAAAAAATATTTTTTAAAAATTTTTTACTGTAGGACCCCGGCGGCTCAAAATTTTTTTTTGCGAAAAATTTTTTAGCGCTGAAAGACTTATCCCACCAAAATCAAATTTTTTGTTGTGAATAAGCAAACCAAGTAATATAATAAATAATAACAAAAAAATTAAAAATCAAAAAAAAAATTTTTTGGTTTGTATGGAAAAATGATTTTTTAGGCCCCGCTCTTTAAGGGCCCGTCGCGTAGGGAAGGCGTGGTCCTAGGGGCGTAAAATTTTTCCTGAGTTATTTTTAAGTCAAAAGGAAAAAAATGAGCGGGTACCGTCTCAAGATTTCCAACATTTCCAAAATAAGGGACACTCTAATGTCCATGTTTGGTTTTGTTGAAAATATTTAATTATTTTTGAACGCACTTTTCTTTCATCGTCCATTGTGTAAAAAATTGCAAATTAAAACTCATGATGTAAATTAATTTATTAACTGACATATTTTTAAAATGTAAACTGCCGAAAAAAAAAAATTTGGAAGCTTTACACCAAAGTTGTAGGCAAAAATGTGTGTTAACATTTTTATGATCTCGCTCCTTAAGTACGTCATACATAAGAACATCGTTATTTCATAAACAATCGGTGATCATAACTTTATTGGGTACCAGATCCATATTTTGAGAAGTTACAAATGACACATTTATGTATTGTCACTTAAAACGCTAAAGGTTGTAAGTAACTAAGATTTTATTAAGTTAACAAATGAAGAACAAGAGTGTAATGCAAATGTATTCGAAAAAAGTTATAACGATGTCTGTCCGTTTTTCAGTCCGTCTGTAGTGGGATATTATCGATTTGGAACACTCTTAACACTATCACTTGTTTTTAGGTGGAAACGTATAAGTTGATGAAAGACACCAAAATAAAAAAAAAAATAATAATTTGATTTTTTTTTGTCCTCCAGCGCATTTTGTGTTTTGTCTAACGCTATGCACTCTACCACTTAATGAGGGTATGCAAAAAAAATTTCAACCCCAAAAAACTTTTGTTGGTTGAAAAAGCCATGTGTATACAAAAAAAATATTTAAACTTTATAAAGTAATCAAAAGTAATGACAGGAGGTCTAAATAAAAAGTAATAAATTATTTTTTCAGGGAAAAACAATTAGAAACTTTTTTTTTGCGCAAAGTAAATAAAGACTTTCAGTTAATTGTCATATTTATATAAAGAGCTGGTTTCAATTAAATTAAAAATTAAAGTAGAATTCATTCAACTCGTTTGGGTATTAAAAGCGTATTTTAAATAAGAGATGTAAAAAAAAAATAAACATTACGAACTTTTCATAAACTCTTAATAAATGATGTGCGAAATAATGTATAAAAAAATTTGTCTTTCCGTTCAGATTAAAAACGAGACTATTTTGTTTCTTATCCAGAAATATTACATTTATTAAAGTTCCACGAGATACACCGGAATACTGCAAAGGAGGCCCCCATTGGCTAGTTGGTAGCGTGCCAGCCTTTCAACGTGGGGGTCGTGGGTTCGATTCTCACCAGAACCCTTGTTTTTTTTTTCGCTACAACGAGACGACGGTCATTGTTACCAGTTCTCGGTTAGGTGGAATTTATTAAAAATGAGTTGTAAATAAATAGAAAGAATAATAAAAAAAAATAATTGATCAAATGATCAAAACTATTATTATATATGGGGCATTCCAAGCCAAATCACTCACTTTTAGACCCGACCCCTTTCGATTTATTTTATTTTTGGATATGTTTTAGTCCTTATTAAATGCAACTTGGACACCAATTTTCAGCCTTTTATTCCAAGATGGTGTTGAGTAATCAATTTTTCAAAATGGCGATTTTCTCCAAAAAATTAAAAAATTGAAATGTTTAATTAATTTTGACCATTAAAAAATATAGATATTTTAAAAAAAGTTGGACAACGTTTTGTTGGTATTTAAATGTAGTTTTAGAAAAAAATATGAAAAAATTATTCGAAGTAATTATCACTTATTTTTTGACGTTTAAAAATTAAAATCGACTTTTTGAAAAAGTCCGAAACCTTCGATTTTTTTGTAAAAAACCATAAAAATTCTACTCTAAATTACGCAACTTTTAAGCCATAACTCGAGATGTGATCATAATTCTTTCTATTTTTTTTTAATTTTTAAAATTGCACCTTTTATGTTTTGACTCTGATTTATTTTATATGGAGCTCCAAAAAAAAAAAAAAATTGGTAGATACACCCCCTAACTTACCCTAAATATATTCACTTGGAGGTAAATATACGTCTCACAAAAATTTAGGACGATCGGACATGGGTAAGGCGTTTAGCATGGTCCTTGAAGTTTAAAAAACGGATTACAAGGAAAAATATGAATTTTTTTCTGTTTTCGCAATTTTTTTGATATTTTAAGTTAAGTTTTAATTCAAGTGATTACAGAATTATGATGTGGAGTAAAATGCCTTTCTAATTAGGTACTAAAAACTAAAATCGGTTGAAAATCAGCCAAGTTATTACAACTTCCCCAGGCATCTAGCGTGCGCCATACCACTTGATTAAAAAATACGAGTCCCTTTTTTTAAATTTATTGAAATTTTCTACTATAATAACATTTTTTCATTATTCATGTTTCAGTGTAATATTTTTTTGGTTTTTCCAAATTTTAAAACAAAAAAAAGATTTTTTTTTTTAAATAGAGATTTCAAAAGGGTGTTGAAAATGCAGGCATTTTTAGCACTAATTTAAAAAATGTTAGCAAAACACAATATGAAAAATACTTGTCATCTAATTACATTTGAACTTGAAGAATAAAAAAATGTTATTACAGTAGAAAATTTCAATGAATTTCCAAAATCGTATTATATTGCTTAATCAAGTGTTCTGCCATACGTTAGATGCCTGGGGAAGTTGTAATAACTTGGCTGATTTTTAACTGATTTCAATCTTTGGTACCTTATTAGAGAGGGATTTTACTTCGTATTATAATTCTGTAACCACTTGAATTAAAACTTAACATAAAATACCAAAAAAATTGAGAAAACAGAAAAAAATCATATTTTTCCTTGTAATCCGTTTTCTAAACTTCAAGGCCCATGCGGAACACCTTATCCATGTCCGATCCTTCTTAATTTTTGTCAGGCGTATTTTTGCCTCGAAATGAATATATCTAGGGTAAGTTAGGGTCAGTATCTACCAATTTAATTTTTTTGGAGCACCATATAAAATAAATCAGAGTCAAAAAATAAAAGGTGCAATTTTCAAAATTTGAAAAAAAAAATTGAACAAATTGCGATCACATCTCGAATTATGGCTTAAAAGTTGCGTAATTAAGAGTAGAACTTTTAGACGTTTGTAAAAAAAAAATCGAAGGTTTCGGACTTTTTCAAAAAGTCGATTTTAATTTTTAAACGTTAAAAAATAAATGATAATTACTTCGAATAATTTTTTAAATATTTTTTTCTAAAACTACATTTAAATACCAACAAAACGTTGTCCAACTTTTTTGAAGATATCTATATTTTTAACTGGTCAAAATTAATTGAAAATTTTAATTTTTTAATTTTTTTGAAAAAATCGCCATTTTGAAAAATTGATTACTCAAAACCATCTTGGAATAAAAGGCTGAAAATTGGTGTCCAAGTTGCATTTAATAAGTACTAAAACATATCCAAAAATAAAATAAATCGAAAGGGGTCGGGTCTAAAAGTGAGTGATTTGGCCTGGAATGCCCCATATATATTATTATTATTACACCGGAATATCGCATTGTTTCTGTTTAAACTTGTTTAGTTTAACTGTAATCAAAATACTTTTTTTGTAACAATTTTCTCATTTATTTAATGCGCTATACTACACTCTAATCAAAATTTGTTGAAATTTACCCAATTTATAGCAGGAAACTGGACTCCTACTATAAATTGGGTAATTTTACTCTGAATGTGTAAATTAAATAAATTGACCACTTGTGGTCAATTTAAATATCAATTTAAATAAATATAAATATTAAATATTTAAATATTTAAAAAAACATCCAAATTTGTGAAATTTTTTCATAACTTTTAAACCCGTGTAGCGATCTTCCTTATGTTTTGCACATTTTATCTGACACTATTTACAAGTATTTCAGCAAAATTTGAGCTATCACGATTAACTGCTGTGGGTGTAATCCTCACTTCCCCAAGTGATTGAAACTCTAATGTATACAAAATATTAATTTGCTAATAAAACGCGAAAACGAATTGATCTAGAAAAACTGGGAGACACGGGTATCTTTTTTTTACCTCTACTTTCAGAATTTGTTGGTTCCGGTCATGGGTGCAAAATCGTGTCGTACAGTGAAATATAACAAAAAAAAAAAAAACACGGCGCCAGCCTGCATCGAATTCGCCACCTTCCGATTTGAAAGTATACTTCTTAACCACTACGCTACGGAAGCTTATACTTTTATCTGGCGTTCTAGTTATTTAAAATGCGTGTATGTATATTATTCGACAATTTTATTTACACATTTGTGTGTAAAATATTTGAATTAACAGATGATATTTTTAATTTGCTGTGTTTAATTGGTTTGAAATTAATATACGCATTTATTGTTTATATTAACCCTTTCACTACCGACTTTTTTTGGCTAGTAATTTCTTGACCAAAACTTGTGAAAATGTAGATCTATGCAAAGTAAAAACTTTTTGTTGATTTCGTTGGTCTACCGCGCCCTCTAGCGGAGATATATACAACCAAACTTGAAGCTTTCACATGCAATATCTCCCGAACGAGTAAACATTTTTCCAAAATTCGAATTTTGTATTTTTCGTATCGAAAAGTTCTACAATATTTTAATAAAGCTTGTACAATTATTATTCGATTTTTGAGAACTTTTTAACGTTTATTTTGTTTTGCAATTTTTTTACGTTATTTGAACAATTTCCAGTTTGACACCAAATATTGCGTGTAGTGTCCACCTGAATGCAAATTTTTTTTGCGAGCACATCTATCGTAAAGATAACCCTTCAATGATCAATCTTGTCAAAACAAAACACAAAAATGTTGTATTTTTAAAGATGTGTAAACTGTAGTGTACAAGGGGAGTGAAAGGGTTAACACATAATGCGTGCTATTGAACAAAAATTTACCCAATTTATAATAGTAAGTTTACATGCGTTTTTTTAGAGTGTAGCATGCCCGCCCAGAACTTCGAAAACAGCTACATTAAGTACTCGATAATAAAAGGATCAGAATTTGAGTCTAAATTTCTGAAAATCTCTCTTACGGAATTTTAATCTTATTTAATTGTGGCCATTTAAGTCGTTTTCAAAAACTGTTTAAAATAAAACCGTTTCGGTAGAAATTTTTCTTTAAAACTTTTGAACCCTTATATCAGGATGTTAAATAAGAACAATAAAAAGTATTAGTTGACTTTACCCAGAAGTAATTTTGCTCAATTTGTCATTCCGAGTGCATTGCACCAAAATATCTGTCTAAAACCCCATATGTTAGGTTAATGAGGATAATGCCAATCCCAAAAAACAGAATTTTTTGGAAATGACATCCATAGAGGCCAATTTTGGCCCATTATGATTCCTGCTATTGTTTCCTTCCTTCTCTCCATTAAATTTTGTTCTTACCCAAGAAAACTCATTTTTACGTTTCCAACTTCGACGCTTGGATGAATGACATTAGTAGCCAAGAGTTTATACCTCGTAGGTCCTGAAGATCCTGAAAGATATATGAACCTAAACATTTAAATCTTCTAAATGTTAATGCAGGGCATTCACATAACAAATGGAAGCTGTCCTCGACAGATTCATTGCACCATCTGCAAGTGTCGTTTGACATAATCCCGATTCTTACCATGAGTTTCGCGAGTTTACTATGCGCCGTGATAAGGTTTATTACTGATATTATCTGTCCATATTCATAATCTCGGCGAGCTCATGTGGAAGGCTTGCGCCTGCCTTCGCAAGCACATCCGCTTTCTCATTACCTATAATATCCTTGTGACCAGGTACCCATAGAGTATGTATCATAGAGTATGTATCATATTTAATCAGTGATAGATTCTGTCCGTCAGTGACAAACACGATACAGCCCATAAATGAAAAAGTTTGATTTTTGAAGTTTGTCACGTTATGTCTCATGGTCATATCTTGGCTAAGTTCGGGAACGGGCAAAATTGAAACAGGTGGGAAAAAAATTGCCCCTTAAATATTTAAAACAATTTTTGATAGATGCCATTTGTTTGATTTTTTTTTTTGTATTTTTGTTAAACAAATTACATATCTTTTGTATTTTTGTTGAACAAAATATTGTCAGAGCCGCCCGCTTAAAACGACTCACAAGAAAGGTCTTCCACAGGACACCCACCGGTTCTCCAGAAACTTGTATATAGAAAAGAGAGGAGGAAAATAAGAGATATATGTTTTTTCTTAACTGCTTATCTCACATTCCTAGTAAAAATTACAATTTTATCGGCTAAATGCTTGTAGAATTACAAAAATTTTACTGGCTTTTTACAAATAAAACTGTAAATTTACCTACCTCTTATTTTACGAGAATTTCTGGTAAAAATTACAAGTTTATTTTTGTAATTTTACAAGCGTTTTACCTATCATATTGTAAATTTACAACGTTTTTGATGCGATAATACTTAAAAGAAATTCTCATGACTAAACTAGATTTTTTTTTGTAAAATTACCATGGAATTTAAATTTAAAAAAAAAAATCAAACTTCGATCGAATATTTTTTGTTAAAAAACAAGGAAAACTGTCAAATATTGGTAAAATAGTATAACGGGACTTTTTCTAGTAGTTTGACGAGTCACAAATAAAAAAGCTTGACTTTTGAAGTTTGGCACGATATGTCTTATGGTTATATCTTGCCTAAGTTCGAGAACGGGCAAAATTGAAACAGGTGGGAAAAAATTGCCCCTTGAATATTCAAATCAATTTTTGATAGATTCCATTTGTTTGATTTTTTTTTGTATTTTTGTTAAACAAATTATTTTTTGTATTTTTGTTAAACAAATGAAAAATTGTCAGAGCCGCCCGCTTAAAATGACTCACAAGGAAGGACTTTTAGAGGGCACTCACCGATTGTCCTAAAGCTTGCGTATGGAAATCAGGGGAGAAAAAAAGAGTTACCTGTTTTTGTTTGTAGCTGCCCAATCTCAAATTTATAAAAGGGTTGCCACCTAATGATAAAATTAGGTCTTTCGGAAAAATCCGAATAAAATCCGAACTAGCAGGAATTTCGCCAAACGCAAAAATATGGGTCAGCTAAATTTTAGTGGAGATTATTATACTTGATTTTGGCGGTTATACGTATTTACCTCAACATGTAATCTTCCCAAACGTGTTTGCCTTTTTAAAGATAAGGATTTAATTTGGACACGACACGGTAAGCCTCAGCGATGTTCAGGTTGAACTTTAGTGTCGACGAAAAGTGTAAGAGTTCTATTTCTACAAGATTAAATGTCACAAAACTTTTACCTCAACATGTAATCTTCCCAAACGTGTTTGCCTTTTTAAAGATAAGGATTTAATTTGGACACGACACGGTAAGCCTCAGCGATGTTCAGGTTGAACTTTAGTGTCGACGAAAAGTGTAAGAGTTCTATTTCTACAAGATTAAATGTCACAAAACTGTTAACAGCGAAATCGTAGCTGCTCACATTCGCGAGATAACGCGAAATTAGAGTATTTTTTTAAATTTTGACATTGAAGTTTTTTAAATATTTTCAAAAACTGAGTACACAGTTTTAATTGTAATTATTTAAAGGTCACAAAACAGTAAACATCAAAATCTTATCTTCCTTAGTTCGCGAGATATCGCGAAATTAATTTTTTTCTGTTTTTGTTTTTATACCCTCCGCTTAGTGATAGAGGGTATATATAAGTTTGTCATTCCGTTTGTAACTCATCGAAATATCGATCTGGGACCCCATGAAGTATATATGTATATTCATGATGCCCGATCGATTTTAAGACATTCTAGCGATGTCCGTCTGTCCGTCTGTCTGTCTGTCTGTCTGTGGAAAATGCTCTCGCGGACAAAATATTGCACAGAGATGACTGAAACTTAACATATTTATTGGAAGTTCTCCCGAGAAGTTTGGTATTATCGGTTCAGCGGTTCAAAAGTTATGAACGAAAATGTAAGCACACCTCAAAAATTTCAGTACATTCAATATAACCTAAAAATACAAAATGCTTTAATTCGGTTTCTGGTTGACATATGTGAACATAATTGAACACCAAATGGTATTTAAACAGGTACGATCATATTTTTTGACAAAAAAAGAAAAAAATCGCGGATTTTTTTTACCAACATTTTTTTTCGCGGAAATTTTTTTTTTCAAAAAAAAATTTTTTTTTTTCAAAAGTAATTTCCTTTTAAATAAAGTTTTTTGCAATAATCTTTTTGAAATTGTGGAGGGTATCACTACATTCGGCTAGGCCGAATTTAACTTTTTTACTTGTTTTTAATTAAATAGGTTGCATTAAAATTTCGCAAAAACATGGTATGCAGTTTTACTTGTGCTTGATCAAAGGTCACACAGCTGTTGACAACGAAATTGTAGGTGTTAAATTTCGCGAATTAAATTAGAATTAATAAAAAAAAAGTGGTATGCAGTTTGATTTGAACATGTTGAAAGAAATTAAAACTGCCCACAAAAAAATTATAGCTGCTCATTTTCGCGAGAAATAGCGAAAAACAGCTTTTAGGGGGTATTTCTTGTTTTGATTAATGAAAGAAGTTTCTTTAACATTGTTGAAAAACACGAAATTCAGTTTGATTTATTATTGATTAAAGGTGATACGGCTGTTAACACTTCAATTCTAGCTGCTCAATTCTTCGAGATATCGCTAAAAAAACTCGCTAAACTACTATTTATTCATTACTTTGTGTTATTTTTGGTCTGTAAAAACATTTCCTTCAATTGCGACAAAAATGTGGTATGCAGTTTGAATTAGAGGTTATTAAAGTTGACAAAACTGCAAGCAGAAAAATTATAAATGATCAATTTCCCGAGAAATTGCAAAATTAGTGTTCAAGATTTTTTATTAATTAATTTATTTTTTCTTTAGTGTCTAAAATAAAGGAAAAAAAACAAGAATCGACAAATATATTGTGTGCAGTTTAAATTTTATGTGGTTAAAGGTGGTAAGATTGCTCAAATCAATATCTTTACTGATAATTTACGCGAAAAATAAAATTTTTTCCAATTTTTTTTTTTTTAATTTTGCGATTTTTCGCGAAATTAAGAAGATATGATTTCGATGTTAGCTGTTTTGTGACGTGTAAATAAATAAAATTAAGACTGCGTACTCAGTTTTTGAAGATATTTACAAAACTTCATTGTCAAAATTTTAGAAAATAAAAAAACACAAATTTCGCGATATCTCGCCAATGAGAGCAGCTACGATATCGCTGCTAACAGTTTTGTTACATTTAATCAAGCAGAAATCAAACTGCGTTTACACTTTTCGTCAACACTAAAGTTGAACCTAAACATCGCTGAGGCTCACCGTGACGACCATTGAATGGGCCTTCAAAACTCCTTTCGATCTGTATAAAATGTTCATAGTTTCTTTAGAAGAAATGCGAAAACTCCTCAAAAAACAAACAAATCTCGTTTTTCCCCTCCCCCTTGACCCGGTAAATGTGAGATTGGGCAGCTAAAAAAGAAACAGACTCTTTCCCATAAACAAGTTTCAGGAGATTCGGTGGGTGCCCTGTGAAAGACCTTCCTTGCCCGTCAACTTTTTTTTTATATGTTGGAGTGTATTAAAAATTAATCACAGCAAATTTTAACACTCTCACTTGTTTTATCTCTTTTTATTTCCTAACGGGTTAAGTTTCGAACGTTTGTTTATTTTGTAAAATAGTTTTATTTAGAGCCCGTGTAAAAAAATAATTATATCAAAACATATCTCATTTGATAAAAACATATATGGATTATATATAAATAGATGTAATCAGATCTACTCCATATATATTTATATCTGCTTCAGATATGTTTTGATCCGTAAATTGAGTCTATCTGACAATTTTACATATATGAACATATCTGAAAATGTCTGATCATATATGCCATATATGCCAGATAGACTCAATTTACGGATCAAAACATATCTGAAGCAGATATAAAAATATATGAAGTAGATCTGATTATATCCATTTATATATGATCCATTTATGTTTTTATCAAAGGAGATATATTTTGATATAATTATTTTTTTACACGGGAGGATACAAAATTCGACTTTTCTTCTTTTCTATCCAAGGGTACACAATTTTATAGCAATCCTTAATTAATTTTGAGTGAAAAAAAAACTTATTGAAAAAATAAATTGAAAAAATATAAGAAAAAGCATCGTTCACAAAAAAAAAATCGAATAAAAAAATTCACTGAACAAATTTAGAGTGAATTAAAAATTTGAATAAAAAAAAATTTTGAGTAAAAAATGTTAAGTAAAAAAAATGCATTTTATGTCGTTCCTTGTTCCATTTCGTTCCCCACACTATTTTATTTCACTCCTTTTTATACCCTCCAACTACAGTATACTCACTTTGTCATTCCGTGTGTAACACATCAAAATATCGGCCTAGGACCCAATAAAGTATGTATATTTATGATCAGTGATCGATTGTAAGACATTCTGTCCGTCCGTCTGTCCGTCTGTAGTTAACACGATACAGTCCAAAATAAAATAGCTAGACTCCCGACATTTAGCACGAATATGTGTTATGGTAATAGGCAGGTTAAGTTCGCAAATGAGTAAAATCGGACCAGGGGGAAAAAAGTTCCCCCTTGAAGAACTAAACCAACCTCTGAAAAATAAAATTTTTTTATATGATTTTTTGTGTTTTTGTATAACAAATGCAACATTTTTATGCTACAATAAGTTCAAAGTCCTGCATTTGGACCCAGAGAATTAGAAAATTTCGTTTTTTTCGGTCCTCCCCCTCCCCCCTGGGCGTGGAATAAAACACTTTTTTAAATCATGATAAACTTGTGTTTCTTTAGTGCAAAAAGCATAAGAAAGGAAATTTAACGATCTTACTTGTTCTATTTCATTTCGTTCCATGGAGGATTCACTCTTTTCTTTATAACACTCGTGAAAGAAATAAAAAAAACTGTATTTAAATATTGTGACAACCTCATTCCAACTGATTTGTTATGTGATTGTTCGCTAGTCTGCAGCTGGAATGCATAAATAATTTCAAGGGAGCAATCAAACAATATTTCATAAGTTGGACTTATCGCGCATGTGGGTCCATCATAGATAAACGCTCAGGGAAAGTCCAAAAAATATAAAAAAACGGTTTTGGAAAAAATTAAAAATTTAAATAAACCCGATCTGAAATTTTCCAGAAATTATAAAATAAATTACCAATAAATGCAAGTTCAAAAAAAAAAAAAAAATTAAAATATATATGGCGCATTCCATGCCAAATCGGACACTTTGAAAAAATTTTTTTTAGATTTTCCCAATTTGTTTACAGTTTTTAGTACCATTCGAAAACTCCTTCGTGGTAAATTTTCAGATTTTTTTGATTACACGTTCAAAAGATATCGAATTTTTAAAAATTGGTAGTTTGTTCTTTTACTCAAACTTCTTTTCCTCATAACTTCTTGAATAATAGTCCAAATTTAAAAATTTTTTTTTCAAGATTTTTGTTTTTTTACGTACTTTAAAAAAATCCCAAAAAATTCGTAAAAGCGCTCTAGTATGCGATTTTTAAGTTTTAAAATTTAAATCTCATTTTTGAAAATGTTTGTACTCTTCGATTTTTTTGAATTTTTTTTGTGTAAAACTTCTATCGATTCTAAAAATTGTTTGCCCAGGAGGATCGTGGGATTACGATTATTACTGTTTTTAAAATTTTTTGAAAAAATTTTATTGTAATTTTCCAATATTAAAATCATTTTTACTGCTCCAATGGTGCGTCATAGAGGGGTCATTTATAAGACCGACACCCATTAATTTTTATGTCTTAACATTTCTTTGAAACAAACTAATAACCAATCTTCAACTACTAAGGGGGCTCCCACACAAAACGAAATTTTTTAAAATTTGCTCCACCGCTCTAACTGCCCTAATAGTGCCCTTAGAGCAATCAAATGTATGACCGACCCACAATATTTTTTAGTCCAAACATTTTCTCTGAACGCACCTACCCTATATCTTTAACTGTTAAGGCGGTCCCCATACAATTTTTTTTATTTATTGTAAATTTGTTTTATTTAATCAGCTTCTGCCGGTCCAATGGTGCGTCCGAGAGGGTTCATTAGTGAGACCGACCCCCATTTATTTTTACCCTAAAACATTTTTTTAAAACATACCTACGCCCTATATCCACTCCCTAAGTAGGCTTCCACACAAATAACAGTTGGAGCAAATTTTATAAAAATGTAATTTTGAAGGTATGTTTGGTATGCGTAGGTATGTTTAAAAAAAATGTTGTAGGGTAAAAATAAATGGGGGTCGGTCTCTCTAATAACCCCTCTCGGGCGCATCATTGGACCGGTAGAAGCTGATTAAATAAAACAAATTTACAAAAAATAAAAATAAATTGTATGGAGACTGCCTTAAAAATTAGAGATAGAGGGTAGTTGTGTTCAGAAAAAATGTTTGGACTAAAAAAATATTGTGGGTCCGTCATACATTTTGTTGGTCTAAGGGCACTATTAGGGCAGTTAGAGCGGTTGGAGCAAATTTTAAAAAATGTTGTTTTGTGTGGGAGCCCCCTTAGAAATTGGAGATAGGGTATTAGTTTGTTCCAAAGAAATGTTAAGACGTAAAAATTAATGGAGGTCGGTCTTATAAATGACCCCTCTATGACTCACCATTGGAGCAGTAAAAATGATTTTAAGATTGGAAAATTACAATAAAATTTTTTGAAAAAATTTTAAAAAATAGTTATAATCGTTATCCCACGATCCTCCTGGGCAAAAAAATTTGTAGAATCGATAGAAGTTTTACACAAAAAAATTTCAAAAAAATCGAAGAGTACAAACATTTTCAAAAATGAGATTTAAATTTTAAAACTTAAAAATCGCATACTAGAGCGCTTTTAAAAATTTTTTGGGATTTTTTTTTTAGAAGTACGTAAAAAAACAAAAAAAAAATATTGAAATTTGGACTATTATTGAGGAAGTTATGAGGAAAAGAAGTTTGAGTAAAGGAACAAACTACCAATTTTTAAAAATTCAATATCTTTTGAACGGGTCATCAAAAAAATCTGAAAATTTACCACGAAGGAGTCTTCGAAGGGTACTAAAAACTGTAAACAAATTGGGAAAATCTAAAAAAACTAAATTTCCAAAGTGTCCGATTTGACACGGAATGCCCTATATATATATACGAAAATATTTTTTTGTTACTTTTTCACATAATTTTTTTTGTAATTTTTTTTTATGGCACATTATTATCGTTTTGTACGATTATAAGCTGACACTTAAACATGCAAAATCTGTTATAGTAACTCACTTTCATCAATGCGCGCGAAAGTTATGGCGGTTTTAAGTTAGACGATTTTAAAAAAATTCTTAAAAATCCAGTTTTTGGTCGATTTTAAAAAATTTGGCAAATATTTATAGAACATACTTAGAGCTATAAATATAGTCCAAAATGTATGTACTATGTTTATTATTTCGCGAGATACCCTGAAAAATATATATTTTTAAATATTCTTTTCACCATCATTAAGAGCAGCTAAGAAATCATTAGGTTAAACTTTTTTTTTAAATATGGCTAAGAAGAAGAGAAAATTTCCAATATTATGCAAAAAAAATCATTCAAATTCCTTCAACCGTTCAAAATTTACAACGGTTTAAAAATGGCTTACCATGTCATATTATAGCATTTTTAGTACAAATTATAAAGAAAACACAGTTTTTCCTTTTAAGAGTAAATACGCCAATTTCCCCAAACTTAAAGTTGATTATTGATTTTATAGGCTAAATTTAGATAGGGCAGAGTTGTTTTAATAAAACAAAAGCAAAAAATAATAGAAAAATAAAAAAATAATAAATCTTTGAGAATGCTTTTTAAGGTTAGGAAAATTTTGTTTTATCTGTAATTTTTACAATCTTCATAATTTTTTAACGCCCATCCGATTTTGCAATAAGGCATTGAAAAAGCTTTAGATTTTTTTTTTATTTCAAGTGATTTGTTGCAGCGCCTTGGATGTGTCATCGCAAAATGTCTGGAGATAAAAGTCAGTCTATCGTATGCTGGTTGACATCTAAAACAAAAAAGTAAGGACGCAAAATAAAAAAGAATGAAAACATTGGTTAGTTTCAAGCCGTTGGGACTAGTTTTTTATATTATTGATCTTTCTGTATTCACAGATTCATGTAAATGTGTGGACAAAATAAATAATTGACAGCAAAACTCAGGTATAAAGAGGTGCAAAAGAAAAATATTCTTGCCCATATACAATATATTTCACTTTAATAGTCTGAATTTCCAAAAAGTACTTTTTTTAGAAAGTTTTTCCGCTGGACGATCCTATATTGAAAATTTTAAGTTTCAAGTACTATTATTACTGGAAATATAAAGTGTATAATTTTTTACACCCTTATAATCGTAATTATTAAAAATCCGGTCTAAATATATCAATTTTTCAAAAGGTGAACCTACATTCTAAATTGCAAGTCTCCAGCTTCAGTGGCTTGAACAGTGCGATGATGAATTAGTCATCCATCATACAACAATTATAATTGCTTTTTGTTCACGATTTTATTTTCTGTGTAAAATTATCATTCATATTAAATAACTTTACTATTTGAATTATTTAAGTCAACGTTTTTATGATTGGTAATAAAAATGACATTAATATAATGATATAATAATACCCAGCAAAACAATAGCGATTCTTAATTAATTATTTTTGAATTCTAATAAAAAAAAAAATAAAAAAAAATGTTTTTGAAAAAAAATGTAGAACACAAATGGTTTAAAAATCGCAAGTTTTTGTAAAAAGCAACTCAGGAGCTTTACTTTTCCCCTCATTTTTGAGGTAAAGTTTTTGCTGGGTACTGGTGAATACTTAAGCAATAATAAATGTATTGTTCACCAAACAATTGACTGATGTAAATTTTAAAGGTTTTGATTATAAACGAACATTACCAACATACACACCACTATGGTTAAGGGCGATTTAAAAAAGGATTTTATACATTTTAATGAATGCCTTATTTAAATATACTGAAGCGATTACCTATGGTTTATATAAAATAAAGAAGGTATTATACGCAATTCAATTGTAAATAATATTCATATTGTTAAACGAAATATAATTATAATTGTTAATTATATACAGAAGGCTGGAGCGATTTCCGTCCCCCACATATCTAAAAGGGGCACTACCAGGGGCCTCTTAAGCATACGAAAACTTCAATTGCTTGCTTGTAGTGGTTACTAGGGTGGCTCGTTTTTGGGCTTTTCTCTCTGATCAAATTCTAATACCCGCCAAAAGTGTCGGTCACCTAAGGGTAACTCACATGCAAAAAATCACCCCGGCCGGATTTTATCTTCTGTCTCCACTTTGAACCTCAAAATTGGGGTTTTTGCAAAAAAAGGACTTTTATAAAAAAAAAATTAAGTTTTTTTTTACTAAATTAATTAAAAAAATATTTTTGTATAATATTTGATTGTAAATATCAAATTTAAAGATTTTACGACATTTAACCCGTTCAAACTTGATACCAAAAAAACTACATGATTTTGGGAACGTTCTCAAAACACCTTTTTTCAAAATTTGAAAATTTTATTAAAAAAAAAATTTTAAATTAATAATTTTTTCTTAGTGAATTCATTAAGAACACCTTGGAGAAGAAAAATGTGAAATATGGCGGGGAGGTTAGCGGATTTCAAGGAAATGTTGGTTTTACCAATAATTTGGATTAATTAAATCTTATAAATTTAATTTTTGGGTAAATTAATGGTTTTTTAGTGTCGTGGCATTCTATTAAATAACTGTAAGTCTGTCATGAAATCTTACCGATCTAGGACGTCTTTAATCCACATTGGCAGGGGGTTAAAAATGACCCCCGCAGAAAATTTGAAGTTTAGAGCTTAAATTTTATGCCATAAACAAGTTTAAAACGGCCTTTGTGTTTTGTACCCGAACTATTATTTTGTATTAATATATTATCTTTTAAAACATTGTTAACCCTTTTTGGTAGGGGGTCAAAAATGACCCATTCAGTAAAAAATATAAATTTTGTTGATATCAAAAAATTTAAGCACTATGCCTAAAAGTTTTTGATGGGGTCATTTTTGACCCCGGGCCAATATGGGTTAAAGATATTTTAAATAGGTAAGATTTTAGGGCTGAGTTAAAGTTATCTAATAGATTGCCACAAATTTTCTATAAAAAAAAAAAAAAAATTTATTGCATGGGTCATTTTTGACCCGCTACCAAAAAGGGTTAACGAGTTTTTTAAAGATATTATATAAATACGAAATAATAGTTGGGGTATAAGACACAAAAGAAATATTATACCTGTTTATAGCACAAAATTTAAGCTCTAAACTTCAAATTTTCTGCGGGGGTAATTTTTGACCCCCAGCCAATGTGGGTTAGAGACGTCCTAGATCGGTAAGATTTCATGACAGACTTACAGTTATCTAATAGAATGCCACAACACCAAAAACCCGTTAATTTGCCTAAAAATTTAATTTAAAAGATTTTATAATTTAAGGATGTTTATTCTGGTTCGAGGTCATTATTTTCTTTACTAATTAAAACCATGATATTCTCATAGCATAATTTTCAAGAAAATTATTTTTTTGTTTTAAATTTATTTATGTTGGTCATTTTTGCAAGACTTAATCGACACGTGTTTCGGAATTTGTCAGATTCAATTGTCAAGATTATTTAGCAAAAATAGAAACGATTTACTACAAAGTAGCAAACGAGTCTAATGACAAATCGTTTGTGCACAAACTAAAATAGTATTAGTAGTTATTCGACTCTATCCACAATGGGAATCAAAAAGACAAAGAAATTGTACTATACTAGTAAAGCAACGATTGCCAATAACCAACAAAAATATTTAAAACATTTAACATATGATAATCCATTGGACTACAATAATATGTTATTTTTTGTTGTGAATGAAATAATACCATATTAGGGTTATTCATCACTATGGCGTGCCAACCATTATGTTCAAATTCTGATTAATTTTTATTAAAATAAAAATTGTTTTATTCGATCTTTAAAATATTATATTTTAAGGATGTTTATTCTGGCTCGAGGTTATTTTATTAATCCAAATTATTTATGAAACCAACATTTCCTTGAAATCCGCTAACTTCCCCCCGCGATTCCCGAAAAGTGGTCGGACGGATATCCGACATTTTTCACATTTTTCTCCTTTAAGGTGTTCTTAATGAAAAAATTATACAGGGTGATTCAGTCACGACCCGCCGAACTTTACCAGCGTATTCCTTGGCTCATTTCATGAAAATATGTCCATTACAACCATCCGCGAAAATGCATTAGGGTAAAATTGAAAACTTCTAAACCAAGGGTCCGATTTTTTTGGTTTTTGGGCTTGCTGGAAAGTTCATTGGAAGACCTTTCAGAATCAATAACAAAAAATTAAAATAAAGTGAAATCGTCGAGATACAGAGCTTTTAGAAATAAAATTTGAAAAAAAAAACATAAAAATTTGCACATAACCTCAATTTTCTCGGCCAGCTGGCAGGTAACTTATTTTTTTTTTCTTAAAAGATAGCCCTACCTATTACCTTTCTAAAATGCCCTTAATTAATCCCAGAGGTCTTTCTGTTCTAAAGTTATGACTAGTGTTTATAAACCGGTTCACCGGTTAACCGAAAAACCGGTTTTTTTCTAAAATTTCGGTTTTTTTGCAAACCGGTTAACCGGAATTGAAGATTTCCGGTGCACCGAAAACCGGTTTTTTCTGTCGGTTAACCGGTTTTTTAAATACATTCAAAACGGAATATTTTCGCAAATATTAGGGTTTACACTTATTTTTTTATGATATTTTCAAAATTTCGTTGAAAACACATTAAAAATCCGTGAGAAAGAACGTCTAAAATATTTTTTGTCTTCAAGAAACAATTTTCTAAATAGGAATTTTATTCTGAAACTGATAAAAATTTGAAATACTCACCGTTGTAAGCGTTTTTTTGAACATTTCATGAAAAACTTAATAAGTGACTGTTAACCAGATACTAAAATCCCTGTTAATGGCGAAATTGTCAATAAAATAAAATAAAAATTAAATTTCGGAACTGCAATTTACTTATAACGAATAAATGTATTTTTCTAAATAAAACCAGTACAAATTAAATTGAAGTTCTAGTGAATATGGTCAATTAAAGTACATTACACAGCTCAACATGAAAATGCGTATTGGATTCTGGTAGGTGATTTAGGTAGTGTTTGTTGAGCTGATTCCAAATCTGCGACCCAAATATGTCTATCACGTCAGGATTTTGAGTTATTCGCAGTTAAAGTGCCGAAAAAGGCCATTTTGGACCCTTTTTGAAAGCTTATAATATAAGATCCTGGCATGCGATTGACTTGGTACCAATCTGATTCAAAAGAATGTAATTTTCTCTATAAGACAAGATAAAATGTTCTCGGAATTTAATTTTTTAAAATGGTAAAAAAATCATTTACAAAAAACCTTCAATTTTTTAAATATTTAGTTTATTTACACAGTGTTTTTTAAAAAATTTCCATACAAATACATAAGTAAATATTAGATTTAAAGCACTTGTGGCTAATGATTTTTTCACTATTATAAAAAATTAAATTCCAAGAAAATTTGATTTTGTCTTAAAGAGAAAATTACGCACTTTCGAATGAGCTTAATATCAAGTCATTCGCATGTCGGGATCTTATATTATAGGCGCTCAAAAATTGCCAAAATTGGCCTTTTTTGACACTTTAACCGCGATTTTCTCAAAATTGTGACGTGATAAAAAATTTGAGTGACCGTTTTGGAATCGGGAAACCAAAACCTATAAACTTTTTTTGGGTTCATTCAAAATGCAGCGACAAACCTTAGATTTGTAGAGCGGTGTTATTTAACTATCGCTTTTTTATAGCGTAATAGTTGCAAACCATGCTGAAAGAAACAAATATGTTAAGTTAAGCTATATTCGCTTTATTATTTAATAAAAATAAGCTATTTTCAAGTATTTTTTGGTTTTTTCAGTTAAAGAAAAAACCGGTTAACCGGTTTTTTTATTCCGGTTTAACCGAGAAAACCGGTTAACCGAAAAAGCTGATTTTCGGTTAACCGAGAAACCGGTTTTCCAAAATGTCGGTTTTTTATAAACACTAGTTATGACCATTTTTTACGAGAATTCCTAGTAAAAATTAGGAACTTTTTCTTAATTTTACAAGATTTTTACCAATAAAATTGTAAATTTACAATTTTTTGGGCGCAATAAAACTAAGAAGGAAATCTCGTGAATTTACTTGATTTTTTTTGTAAAAAAGCCTTGGAAACTTGTAAAATTACAAAAAAAAATTTAAATTTCGATGGACATTTTTTTGTTAAAAAACAAGGGAAACTGTAAAATATTGGTAAAATAGAATTGCGAGACTTTTTCTACACACAGAAAACAAATTTGCTAATTTCCAACTGAAATTCAGTTGTTGCAACAAAAATTCGGTTGATGCATTTGTATTAATATTAAAACAACTTAATATCGGTAGTTACAACTAAATTTTGTTAATACAACAGTATTTTAATTGAAACAACTAAAAAAATCGTCTGTCACAGTGAAATTTAGTAGCTGCAACCGAATTTTGAGTTGCAACAACTGAAAAATTCAGTTGGAAATTTATTTTTCTCTGTGTAGTAATTTGACAAGGTTTCTTTTTTTGAGTACGGAAGTTTACTTCGTAAAATGTTGTGTATTTTTTTCGGTGTGTATACATTTCACGGCAATCGGTCTAGTACTTACAGAATAGTTGAATTTTTTCCAAAAAAAATCGATAATAAACAACTGTGCACGGCAATTTTAAAATTGCTAGTGTTTCAGCAAAGTACGAAGAACTCCAGAGGTGGTTGAACTACTTTTATTGACTTTTTAGTATATTCTTTGTTTTGCTGGATAAAAGAATTTTCTTTAATATCTTACATAAGTTTTTACGTAAAATATAATCCAGCCTTTGCAGCAAATTTACAAAAGAAATATTTTTTTATTTATTGGCTTCTGGGGTTTGATTTAATAAATTTATTAATTTTCTTTTAAATTGTTTTTAAATTTTCTTTTAAATTATTAATTTTAAAATATCTTTGTTTATTTACAATTCAATTAATATTCATATACATTTATTTTTTGTTGCTGATTTCGTCATGTAAATAATTTATTGTATCTCTGAACATATACTTCATGCTGATTCTTGTTTACTTGTTATTCTACTCTGTTTTTATTTTAATTTCATTTTTCATTTAAATGTTTTTAATTTATGAGTCTGTTAAAACCGCAAAAATGCCAACAAATCATACAAATAAATATGAATAATCGATACCGGAAAGACACTTAAATGTTTTAATGTTTTTTAATATTATTTTTATTTTATTTCATTTAAATAAATTCTCTTCTTTGAAGGCTTTTAAAATTTATTAAATAATTCTGTTATTGATATTGTTATATTTGTTTGTTTTATTTTTTAATTAAAATGTTTATAAATTGCACATGAATTAGTTGATACAGAAACAGGTTAAAAAAATTTAATTTGACTGGGCTGAATGTATTGAAATACTCCACAACGGGTGCGGATCCAGGAATTTCATGTGGGGTTGAATTATTTTTTACTAAAAAAATATTATGCAATCGTACTACAATTAAGTGTGGTTGGAATTGTTTGGAATTTAAATTATTTTTAATATTGAGTACAAGTTAAAAACAAAAAAATTTTCAATTTAAAGCTTTAATATTTAAATCAAGCACGGATCCAGCTTTTGCATTAGGGGTGAACTTTTATTGCTCAGATTTTTTTTTTTTTTCGAGGGAATCCCGACGTACCGATATACTTTATAAATAATACCGGTTATAGTCAAATATAAGGCCCTTATCATTACTACACACAAAAAAACTTTGTCAAATTACTAGGAAATGTCTCGTAATCCCATTTTACCAATATTTTACAGTTTTCCTTGTTTTTAACAAATCGAAATTTACATTTTTTTTAATTTACATTTTTTTTTTGTAATTTTAGAAATTTCCAAGATAATTTTACAAAAAAAATCTAGTAAACTCACGAAATTCCTTGTAATTTTAATTCCGCCAAAAATGTGTAAACTAACAATTTTATTGGTAAAAAGCATGTAAAATTACAAAATTATTGGTAAAAAGCTTGTAAAATTACTGGAATTCTCGTAAAATAGCAGGTAGCAAAAAATCTAGTAAAATTTGGAAACCTCTTTGAACAGTTTATCGGGTCAAAAAATTTAAAAATTTAAAGTTTCTCAAGTTTTTCTTGTAATTTTACAAGGTTTTTTTTTGAGTGTATATGGGGCATTCCAAGCCAAATCACTCACTTTTAGACCCGACCCCTTTCGATTTATTTTATTTTTGGATATGTTTTAGTACTTACTGAATGCAACTTGGACACCAATTTTCACCCTTTAATTTCAAGATGGTATTGAGTAATCAATTTTTCAAAATGGCGATTTTCTCAAAAAAATTAAAAAAATTGAAATTTTTAATTAATTTTTACCATTAAAAAATATAGATATTTTAAAAAAAGTTGGACAACGTTTTGTAAGTATTTAAATGTAGTTTTAGAAAAAAAATATGAAAAAATTATCCGAAGTAATTATCACTTATTTTTTGACGTTTAAAAATTAAAATCGACTTTTGAAAAAGTCCGAAACCTTCGATTTTTTTGTAAAAAACTATAAAAATTCTACTCTAAATTACGCAACTTTTAAGCCATAATTCGAGATGTGACACCATTCTTTCTATTTTTATACCCTCCACTCTAGTGATAGAGGGTATATATAAGTTTGTCATTCCGTTTGTAACACATCGAAATATTGATCTAGGACCCCATAAAGTATATATATTCATGATCCTTGATCGATTTTAAGTCGATCTAGCGATGTCCGTCCGTCCGTCCGTCCGTCCGTCCGTCTGTCTGTCCGTTGAAAACACGCTAACTTTTGAAAGACTTTACGGAGGCTCCTGAAGTTTGACATATATGTTCTTCATTTACCGGGTCAGGTTGGTGTTGCAATCCAGCGAAATCGGTCCAGTGGTTCAAAAGTTATGAGCAAAATAGTAAATTTCGGGAAGGGTATTTTTCGAATTTACAAGATTAAAACCACCATAACTTTCGAAAGACAATTCTGAGGGGACTGAAGCTTAGCATATATATTTATTGTTCCCCAAGGCTGTTTGGTTTTGAATTTCAGCAAAATCGGTTCAGTGGTTCAAAAGTTATAAGCAATGCACTGAATTTCAGATTTGTTTCACCTTAAACTGTTAAAAACTCGTTAAACAAATTTTAATAGCATGGTGAAATACCAGTTTTGTAAAACTTGTTGTTGTTTGTTTTCTTGTCGTGGGGTGAGTTTAGTTGTTAGACAAGTAAATATTTGTTATTGTTAGTGTAACTGTATGTAACGGGAAAAAATCAAATAAAGTATGTGTATGATTGAATGTTAATTTGTTTTTGGTTTTTAAAGAAAAGGATGGTAATATAAAAAGAGGAAAATATGTGAAATAGTTTTTTTTTGTATTACATATATGTAGGTATAAAACAACAAAAATGTTTTACAAAGTAATTTGTTACTCAAAGAATTTGTACACTAAAAGAAGTTTATACTCAAAAAAAAATTTACACTCAAAAAAAAAATGTTACACTCAAAAAAAAAATTTACACATTATTATTTTTTTGAATGAAATGGCAGACTCAAAAAAATGTTGACAGTCAAAAAAATTGTACACTCAAAAAAATTTGATTGATTAAAAGAAAGTTTGACTCAAAATAATATACATATTTCTAATAAAAAATTTGTAATGCAATTTTTTTAAATTTTTTTTAGAAAATTACTATCAGATAACATTGTGGAGGGTATTCATAGATTCGACCAAGTCGAATTAAATTTTTCTACTTGTTTTTTTTAAATTCTTAAAATTGCACCTTTTATTTTTTGGCTCTGATTTATTTTATATGGTGCTCCAAAAAAAATAAATTGGTAGATATTGACCCTAGCTTACCCTAGATATATTCATTTCGAGGTAAAAATACGTCTCACAAAAATTTAGGACGATCGGAAATGGGTAAGGCGTTTAGCATGGCCCTAGAAATTTAAAAAACGGATTACAAGGAAAAATACGAATTTTTTTCTGTTTTCGCAATTTTTTTGGAATTTCAAGTTAAGTTTTAATTCAAGTGATTACAGAATAATGCCTTTCAAATAAGGTACTAAAAACTAAAATCGGTTGAAAATCAGCCAAGTTATTATAACTTCCCCAGGCATCTAGCGTGTGTCATACCACTTGATTAAAGAATACTAGTCCCTTTTTTTAAATTTATTGAAATTTTCTACTGTAATAACATTTTTTCATTATTCATGTTTCAGTGTAATATTTTTTGGGTTTTTCCAAATTTTAAAACAAAAAAAAAAAACAAAAAAATTTTTAGAATAGAGGTTTCAAAAGGGAGTTGAAAATGCAGGCATTTTTAGCATTAATTTAAAACATGTTAGCAAAACACAATAAGAAAAATACTTGTCATCTAATTACATTTGAACTTGAAGAATAAAAAAATGTTATTACAGTAGAAAATTTTAATGAATTTCAAAAATTGGATTGTATTGCTTAATCAAGTGGTCTGCCATACGTTAGATGCCTTGGAAAGTTGTAATAACTTGGCTGATTTTCAACCGATTTTAGTTTTTGGTACCTTTTTAGAGAGGCATTTTACTCCGAACTATAATTCTGTAACCACTTGAATTTAAACTTAACTTAAAATACCAAACAAATTGAGAAAACAGAAAAAAGTTCATATTTTTCCTTGTAATCCGTTTTCTAAACTTCAAGGCCCATGCGGAACGCCTTACCCATGTCCGATCGTTCTTAATTTTTGTGAGGCGTATTTTTACCTTGAAATGAATATATCTAGGGTAAGTTACGGTCAGTATCTACCAATTTAATTTTTTTGGAGCACCATATAAAATAAATCAGAGCCAAAAAATAAAAGGTGCAATTTTAAAAATTAAAAAAAAAAAAAAAATAGAAGGAATTATGATCACATCTCGAGTTATGGCTTAAAAGTTGCGTAATTTAGAGTAGAATTTTTTGTAGTTTTTTACAAAAAAATCGAAGATTTCGGACTTTTTCAAAAAGTCGATTTTAATTTTTAAATGTCAAAAAATAAGTGATAGTTACTTCGAATAATTTTTTAATATTTTTTTTCTAAAACTACATTTAAATACCAACTAAACGTTGTCCAACTTTTTTTAAAATATCTATATTTTTAATGGTCAAAATTAATTAAAAATTTAAATTTTTAAATTTTTTTGAGAAAATCGCCATTTTGAAAAATTGATTACTCAACACCATCTTGAAATAAAAGGCTGAAAATCAAGTGTCAAAGTTGCATTTAATAAGTACTAAACCATGTCCAAAAATAAAATAAATCGAAAGGGGTCGGGTCATAGTGAGTGATTTGGCTTGGAATACCCCATATATACTGTCATAGCCAGTCACCAGTGTAATAGACCCACAAAAAAAATTGTGGGTCTATTACACTGGTGAAAAATGGCTTTATTCACTGGCAGGTGAATTAATATCCAAGTTACAAACCTTTTTAGTTTTAAGGAAATAAACAACAGTAATTATAAATAAATAACAGTAATTATTTTTTTTTTGTTAGTCGGTAGCTTATACAGTCAAACTGAGGTGGTTTCCTGCATCATTTTTAAAATTAAACACCAGCCTAAAAACATTATCATGATAAAAATTTACTCATGAATCACGTGATTCACGTTATTCACGATAATCACGTGATTCACGTTATTACCGATAATCAATAAAAGACTTCTTAGGACGGATTACTCAATGTCCAGTTAGCTGCTAACCGTGATTTAACGGAGTCTTATATCAAAATATGTACAAAAAAGTTATATTTAACGGAGCCTTTTGTTTAAATTTGTATAAAAAAAAAAATAAAACTTAACGGAAAGTTATTTTATAACGGAGCATTGAGTAAACCAGCCTTAATAATAAAAAATATATTATCCAATTGACATTATATTTTGTATATTGTACTCAAAAACTTCCAAAGTAATATTAAATCTAAACCAATTTTGTTGGGTCAATTAAGCAAATAAACTTAAACCAAACTTTTAATGAATACGGGCAAAAAATTATGTAGTTAATTACTTAAATGCCAATTGAACTAGTTATAAAATGATTAACTATGCACAAAATATAAAACTTTTTCCCATTTTTTTTTTAATTGAATAATTGAAATTGTTTAACAAATTATTACAAGTATTAGTACTTGAAGTACTTATTGCTAGTTATGTTGTTAACATAAATTGTTATTATTACTATGTTAAAAAAATAACCCTTAGGCACGCATTTTCAATATTCTTTATGACTGAACGTCACTTGAAACCGTAGCAAATAAAATAACAATAAATATAAAAAAAAAAAAAAAAAACTTAAATGAAAAAATGTGAGTAAGATGTTCTTTTTTGTTTTCGACTTTTTTAAAAAATATTTTTCCTCTTTTTTTTATAAGGGGAAGGTACAAAATTAATGAGCAAAATGCAGTTAGTTCTGAGTTTGTGGAAATAAATCCCGATATATCGAAGGGATTTGTGTTTTAAGGCCTTAAATATAAACAAAAGTAATACATATTAAAAAATGTGAAAATCGAATTTCCAAATTTTTTTTGTGTCCTAGATTTAACTTCCGTAAAAGTAAAACGAATGCACTTTTTTCTATAATTTTAAAGTTTTAGTTATTCGATTTTAACTTTGAGTGAAAACGTAAACAACAGAACACCAAATTGGATTTCATATGATTCGGAAAATGTGAATTGAAAAGTTATGAAAGGCTTTTTACGAACGTTTTCAAAGGCAAAAAGCCCTTAGTAAAATTCTTGAAAGAAGTATCATACACACTTTAGCTTATTAACGAAAAAAAATCTTTAGTCGGACAAGTATTTCGATTCCGAAATTGGGCGCAAAAAATAATAAGAGTCCAAATGGGTAAAAAGTTACCGATGTTTAAAAAAAAAAAAATCATAAAAAAGGAACAAACTGAAGCAACTGGTATTTTTCCATACAAAATACCAGATCCTAAGTATATATTAGACTTATACGGAGTTCACACTAGAGAATTTGTACTCGTTTAAGCCACTTGTTTAAAAAAGTAAACAAAATCGTTCACACTACATTTTGCGCGTTTAACTTTGAGTGTTTAACGTTTGTAAACAAACGCACATAACCTAATTCTCAAAAAATTTGCAAAAATATTTCTAAAAACCTTTTAAACTTTGGCGGAAGACAAGATATTTAATTTTTTTATAAGATTTACATAACACCACTACACGGAACACCTTTTTATTGACTCATTTCAAGTAAATAGGAAGATTTTTCTGTTTTTTGTTCCGGACCTCTCCGAAGCTGTTTGCATATTTATACTTCGATGGAAGGCAAAATTCACTATTAGTGCAGCTTTTCCAATATAATTATAAATAAAACACACACTTTTTTCTGAATTTTCAGTAGTTTTTATTAGTTTTTTAAATATTTATAATTTCTCAATTTTCCAATGTTTTGCTAAGAAAATGGCAGAAAGATACAGAAGCTGGTTGCTATGAAATCTTTTTTTTTGGCATAGAATAAAGAAAAATTAAAAGGAAATATACCGAACCCTGCCTTTGAAATGTTTAGCGAAATGTTCAACAGGGAAACAAGTCGAATTTGATTGTTTAGCTAAACAACCAAATGTATGGGGGAACAAGTCAAATTTTGATTGTTTAGCGCTTAAACACTCATGAGATGTTTAAAGTCGGTAGTGTGAACTCCGTATTAAGGAAAACAAAAGATGGATTTGTATAAAATCCCTTCCTTAGTGGATCAATAATCAAAAAAATTTAATTCAAAACAAATGCTTGACAGTTTATTTGTTAACAAATTATTTTTCTTTTTACAAACTGCATTATTATAACAACTCTGACTTTGACTTTCTAACAGAGTTGCTATAAAATACGACTCTGTATTTGCAAAAACAGAGTCGTATTTTGTAAATACTTGTGTCTCCGCTAAGTTCGAACGCAATAGATATTTTTTTTCGAACAAAGCAATTCGTCACAGTTTCATGAACGCTTCGAAAATTGGAAACGGATTTGAATTTCGTTTCCAATCCAATTTCGTTGTGGATTCATGAACTGCCTGTTTATTTCGACATTTTTTGGCGCTATTTTGGGGTGTTTTATATTAGAAATACAGTATATAAAAATAATTTTAAATAAATAGAAATTTTTCAAAATACATTTTTTTTAATATCCGGGTTATACAGTCGCATCAAAAATTCGACTTTTCTAAAAATTTGACTGTCAATTTTTGAAAATTCGAGATTTTAAAAAAGCCGACTTTTTCCAACCTGTAAAAAACCGATATTTTTGTAAGTTAAAATTTTAATATTTTTATCAAGGTTGTGTACCGAAAATAAGTAAAAATAAATCGAAATTTTTTTATTTATAGAACCGAATTAACAGTAACAGTATTTTGATAATCGGAAATATTGGTGAAGTCTTTATTTCTGTAACGAAAATAACAAGTAAGATCGTTAAATGCGACTGTGTCGAATCTTTTATACCCTCCAACATGCAAACAAATTTCCTATATTTCCTTCCGAAACTATATTTAGACTATAACTTTTTAACTGATTGTGATAAAAATGTGATTTTTGTTCCATTTTTCTCCGTTTTTAATTCCCTTTCATTACAGGTGTTAAAAAAAACATTTTTTTTTTTTAAATCATTGATTTTTTCCGCGCTTTATTGCCACTATTTGGAACAGTCTGGAAGCTTGCGAAGAATGTCGTATCAGTAGTTTTTGCTGTAGAATAAAATGGTGAAATAAAATTTGCAAGAGGTAAAGCCGATTTTGCTCCGCACCAAAAAGGGGGTTAAAATCCTGGTTTTTAATCGCGGAAGGCACGGGAAGAAGTTGGAATTTTACAAAAAAAAAAAAAAAAAAATATGCCATTATTTTTATTGATGCATAAGCCTTCTAGAATGTAATGATATCAAAAAATCTTAATTTGAAAGCTTACTTTAGTAATTTTATCATAAAAAAATACTGTAGATAGCTCATTTTTTTATTGGAAAAAATTATTGTTTCACATAGCTCATTTGCAAAAAAAAAAACAGTTTAAAAATTGTTTTTTTTCTGAAATTAATGCCATTGATGGACGCCTATTTGTGGGAACATTTTGCCATAAAAAACTCATTTTCTCATAATAAGCAGGTAGCTCAAATTGAATATAGTTTAACGATATAAAGAAATAATTAAATACAATAAAGTCAGAAATTTTGTAAAAGTTTACCATAGTAAGCCTTTTCGGATTATAATTTTAAACTCTTATGTAACGTTATTTCTTTTAAAATCCAATGTTGTAATGGTATTGAATTTTTTGTTGTCAAGGTATTGAATTTTTAAAGTCGTATTTTTGTATATCCAATGTTATAATGGTATAGTATTTTTAGAAGAGTCGTAATTTCTGTCTGGGTATTTTTTTTTTTTATTTCAATTAAAAGGTTTACGGTATTTTATATTTAAACAAATTTATTTTTTTTAACAAAGTTTTTAGTTTTTACAGTTAAAATTTTAATTGGTAAAATTAAATTTTTAATAAATATAATTAAATAACTGAAGTTTCTATTTATTTCGGTTTGAGTCTAAATTAATTATTTCTGAGAAATAATTATTTTTGCTGTACAATGAGAAAATCTGAAAAAAATTAATTGACAACACAGGCTAAGTGGAGATGTCGACAGCTTTTGGAAGAAGCCACCCTTCCTTTGTCAGAACTCTTCGATTGTCACTGTAGGGGTGTAAGATTAAGATCAGCTATTTAAACGTACATTAAGGTGAAAAAGCGAACGGGAAAATCTACTACAGTGTGTGCAAGTGTAATACCCCGTATATGGTATTACACTTGCAAATATGAACATTTGCAAAAACAAAAGGCTTATAGTGTTACCCAGCAATACCTTGGAAATTTGTAAAATTACAAAAAAAAATTTAAATGTTAATTTTGATCGAAATTTTTTTATTAAAAAACAAAGGAAACTATCATTGGTACACTCAAAATATTTTGTAAGTAAATTCAACTGAAAAAACGTTTAAAATAATCGTTTTTCCTTTTAAAAAACGGACTACTTATATTTCATTTAAAACAACATACTATTTCAGTTATTTTTAAACGTTATTAAATGACTAGATATTCCGTAAAAACAAATGATATTTCCGTTATTTTAACTGTTTACAATTTTTTATTTTGTGAAGTAAAAATATTTTTTTTTGAATAACAAACTACAAAATCCGTACTTCTGTAAAATTATACGGTATAATCAGTCGGAAATAATTTAACTGATAAAAATATTTTTCCGTAAAGTTTTTAGTTCATTTTTTTAACAACTGTTTAAATCGTTCAATATTTTAGGTTCCTTGAAAAACAAACGATAAAACGTTTAAAACAACTTTAACTAAAAACTTTTTGAATAACCGTAAAATAGTTACTGTAAAACTTTTCTGGGTGTAAAATGTGATACGAGACTTTTTCTAGTAATTTGACATGGTTTTTTTTTCAAGTGTAGTTGCTTTTTGTATACTCTAGGTTTTATAGCCAATTATATGATATACTTTTGGATAAAGTTTTTCTTATACGATATTAATATTTTTAGTTTTATTTGACTTTATATTATAATTTTTTTTATTTGTAATAACAAAAATCATATAACAAATATACATAAACAAACTTTTCAAAATTGCCCTTTTTTCGGTTGTACACTAATGTTTCAATATACGCGGTAGATTGGTAACAGTTACATTAAGCAGTAAATAAAATTTTTGAGCCAATTAATCGAATTATTAAATTTAAATTTTAATATTTTTTATTACAATTTTAATGCAGTTAAACATTTTATTTTTTTTCAAACAGTTTTATTTATAACAAAAGGGCACCATTTTTTTCTGATCTAAATCTAACCTTAAAAACTAAAATTAAATGTTTATTTATCAGGTAATTTGACTGTGAAGATATCCTCTCCATATGGTCTTATAAAGATATACCCAAAATTTGTTTTTGTAAAACTAGACATCGGTATACTTTATTTTATTGTATTGGCAGCTAAGTAAAAATGGCAGGAAAAAAACAATAATAATAAAAAATCGCTATTTGTAAACAAGCAACAATATTAATAAAGTTTTATCCGAAATTTTTTCAATAGTTTAAGTTTATTTATTGATAAAGTCTGTTCAACAAAAGTTCAGATATATTATTGTTTTGTAGTTAGTTTCAAAATTTAAAAATAAACTTAAAAAAAATATATATATTAAAATACATAATTATCATAATTTATGATAAACATAAATAAAAAAAATTGTTAACGATATCTAATTATCAATAGAATATTTTGTTTTTGATAAGTTATCTTCTGCACAAATGATTGCTATCGATAACTACTTTTTTATAAAAATGATTGTTATTTTCCTATAAAAAATTTTTCATCGAAAACTAAATTCCTTTACAAAATTTGTTATCGATAACTAATTTTCTATAGAAAAGTTTGTTATTGATCATCGATACCTAATTTTTTGTAGAAAAGCTTGTTATCGATACATAAAAAAAAGTTTCTATAGAAAAGGCTGTTATCGATTATAATTTTCTATAGTAAAGTTTGTTATCGTTAAATTATTTTCTACAGAAAATTTTGTTTTCGATAACTTTTTTCTATGGAAATGTTTTTTATCGGTAACTAATTTTCTACAAAAAAGTTTGCTAGCGATAACTTTTTTTCTACAGAAAAGTTTGCTATCGAGATCTAATTTTTTAAAGAAAAATTTGTTATCGATAATTAAAATAATATGTACTTGATATCTTATTTTCTATAGATAAGTTTGTTAACGATATTTCGGTTACAAATTTTCTATAAAAAGTCTGGTATCGATAACTTATTTTGTATAGAAAAGTTTGTTATCAACACATCAATAGCTAGTTTTTTATAGACAAGTTTATTACCGATACATAAAAACTTTTTTTCTATAGAAAAACTTGTTATTGATAACAGATTTTTTTGTAGGAAGGTTTGTTATCGATGAATTTTCACTTTTTATAAAAAACTATATTATCGGTTTCATATTTTCTATAGAAAAGTTTGTTATCAATACAGCAAAATCATTTTTTTTATAAAAAGGTTTATCAATACATCGATAACTTATTTTCTATAGAATTGTTTGTTATCGATATCAAATTTGCTTTAGAAAAGTTTGTTATCGATAACTAAGTTTCTAAAGAAAATCTTGTTTTCGATACATCAATAACTTATATTCTGTATAAAAATTTAGTTATCGAAACATCGAAAGCTAAGCTTAGAAAAATAGAAATGTTTGTTATCGATACATCAATAACTAATTTTCTACTTAAGAGTTCACTATCGATACATCGTTAACTAATTTTCAATAGAAATTTTTACTATCGATAACCAATTTTCTGTAAGAAAGATACAATGATAACCAATTTCCTGTAAAAAAAGTTTATTATCGATAAATCGATAACTAATTTTCTGTAAAAAAGTTTCTTAACGGTTAGTTATCAAAATTTTTAAAATCATTAATAAATTAAAGATGCTGGCATGTCTTTCCGCCCAGGTTCCCTTACTCAAAAGGTGTTTGTAATTTTATGTTTTGTATTTAAAGACCACCAACAGGTTTAAGAAATTGGTTTTTGGAAAAACAAATATTTATATAGAAGTAAAACATAATAATGTTTTCAATCTTTATAATGTTGAATGAAGAAAAACTTAAATGAAAACTTTATTTGTTTGTATGGCAAACTGAAACAGTTTTTCTATTTTCCAAAAAAAAAATTAAGTAGGTTACCATTTTTTCTAGAAATTAAATTTTCTATAACAAAAATTGTAATAGACTTCTCGTATCTAACTTGAAATATTTTGAACTTAATTCGAAATGTTCAGTCTTTGATTGACCGTGATCATAAATAGACGTATTGTGTGCAAACTTTTTGTATTTTTTTTTTAAAATTACAAAAACAAAACATTTAAGTGTTTTGTTAAAAACAAAGGGATTAGTAAATTCCATTATTTAATCTGACAATAACAAAATAAAGCGTTTACGTGATAATGAAGATGTTAATGCATCAAATAGGCATAACGTAATGAATAATAAAAAAATAAAACAGAGCAACAACAACGTTGTTAACAACTCTAACTACTTTCAACCTCTTCAAACAGTTGATGAGGACGATAATGATGAAGTTATAATTCCTAAAACAAATAAAGTTCACATTCCACCAATAACTATTTTAAAGTGTAAAATTGTTCAAATTCAAGACTTTTGTAATGAGTTAAAAATTAAAGATTATTCAATACGAAAAATATCTATTGGACTAAAACTATTTTGTACACTCAAAATAATTCTACAGTAAAAGGTTTAGTAAGTGATATTGTACCAAAATCTACTAATTGGTTACTAATTTTAGTATCTTCAAAGTACTAACATTAGTAATTTTTACTGGTTTTGACTAATATTAGTTAAAAATTTTAGTATTGGTTACCAATTTCTGCACTAGGTCCTTTTGGACTAAAATTAGTTAAATTTTTAGTATTGAATACCCACGCTTTTTTTTGGGTGTAACAGTAAAGAAGACTTTAATACAGTATGTCAAAATTTGGAATCCAAATTTGAATTTTTTACTTACGGCGCAAAAGACGAAAAACCGTACAAAGCTATTTTACTTGGTCTAGAGAAATTCGACCCCTTAATAATAAAAAATAAATTAATTAGTAAGGGACTAGCATGTCAAAATGTTAAACTAGTTACGAGAGTAACAGGTGCAAACACTGAGCAGTGTATTTACATTGTATATTTTCAAAAAAAATCTGTAACTGTCAAGGAGTTAAGGCATAACCACTCCGTAATTGATTACATAAAAGTTAAATGGGACTATCAAAAACGTAAAACCTCGAAAATAACCCAGTGTCACAACTGTCAAATGCTTGGACATGGATCCAGTCGTTGCAAGGTTAAAACATTTTGTGCAAATTGTGCCGGTTCTCACCAAACTTCAGAATGCAAGTCGGATGAAATATTATGTGCCAATTGTAAAGGCAACCACAAATCTCTTTCACCCGAGTGCCCCAGTAGGTTAAAATTCCAACAACTTAGACAGAGAGCACAACCCAGAGAATATCGTGCGCATCGTCAACAACACAACAATATTAGTAATGTTCACAACAACAACCGAAACTACAACACAGACTTTCCGAACGTGCTGAATCAAAGTAACACCCCTAATAATAATGATTGGAATCAACAACGCAACAACAACAATAATAATAATAATAATAACAATTTATTTTCTCTTGATGAAATTAAAAATCTTTCTATGGAGTTGATTTCAAAACTTAAAAATTGTAAGAGCAAGGAGGATCAGTTCGAAGTAATTACTTCACTTGCTTGCAAATTTCTTTACCAATGATTTAAACATTAGTATAGCATCATGGAACGCCAGAGGCATTCGTAATAAAAAACTAGAACTTTTTAATTTCTTATCACAGAATAAAATCGATATTTGTCTTGTCTCTGAAACGTGGTTAAACAAAACTATTTTTATTAAAAATAGTGAATTTTATTGCTATAGATGCGACCGTGAAACTAGCAGAGGGGGTGGTGTTGCAGTGCTAGTTAGAAAAAACATAGAACATATTATGATACCACCATTACAAACTTCTCTCATTGAAAATATTGGGGTCAAAATTCGTATGTCCAACGGCAATTTTATTAGCATATATTCCTGTTATTTTCCCGGTGGTTCTACAGGTAATAACAACGTTAAAAAAGAGCAATTTAAATCCGATCTTCTTAAACAAACCACGGCTAATGAAATGTTTTTACTCGGTGGTGATTTTAATAGCAGACACAGCTTATGGGGCTGCCAAAGATTAAATTGTTGGGGAAATTTGCTCTATGAAAAAATTGACCCTGAAAATTTCCAAATTCTTTTTCCAAGTGACCATACTTATATCCCTTCTGATCCCCGAAGACAAGCCTCTACACTTGATTTATTTATAACAAATATCGCCGATAGCCTCTCATCTGTCACAGCATTGAATGATCTGTGCTCTGATCATCTTCCTATAAAATTAACTATAACAAACGAATTCCAAACTGTGCAAAGGTCATATCTTGACTTTAATAGGGCAAATTGGACTAGATATTCATCATTTATTAAAAGAAACTTAGTAGTTTCAAATGCTGATACCAATAACAATTGTGAAAAAATTGATTCAATGATCTCATCATTTAACGATACTGTTCAAGCAGCAATAAACCATAGTGTTCCCCGCAGAATAATAAAATCCAAATCTTCAACTCTACCACAACACATAAAGCATATGATCCAAATAAGAAATGTATTCAGAAGAAATTGGAAACGTTTTCGGGACACTTCTGATCTTGTAAGTACAAATCAATATAACCATCGTATATCGGAAGAAATAAAGAAATGGAAAAATAATGCATGGAACAACAAACTTTCATTACTAGACAAGGGATCGTCTCCATTCTGGAATATTTCAAAAATTTTAAAGAAAAATTCCAATAACATTCCGGTTTTAAAACACAACAACAATATTTATCACACTCAACGAGATAATTGTGAGATTCTGGGACAAATTTTTAGCGAAAACCACTCAATATCATCTAACCTCAGTGATCCAACAACTACTTCGCTAGTAAATAGTGCAGTTGACAATCTGGCACTTATTGAATGTTTCCCTCATAATAATGTTTCCGTGTCTATGGACAAAGTAAAATTCATTATTAAGCAATTAAACAACAAAAAATCTACTGGATTAGACGGAATAAATAATAAATGTCTGAAGGCATTGCCTAATAATGGTATTAAACATATTACTGATATTTTTAATTCATGTCTTCGCATTAGCTATTTCCCCAAAGTATGGAAACACTCCAAAGTTATACCAGTGAGAAAATCTAACAAACCTGCCGATTGTCCCCGATCATATAGGCCAATTAGCCTTTTATCATCCTTAAGTAAAATTCTAGAGAAAATAATTAAAGAACAACTTACGATTTTTATAGACTCACACAACATTTTACCTACTCAACAATTTGGTTTTCGTAAACAACACAATACAGTTCAGCCACTTGTTCGAATTAGGAAATTAGTAACCTCAAATTTTAATCATGGGATCTCTACCGGTATGGTATTGATTGATATAAAAGCTGCGTTCGACTCAGTCTGGCACAACGGTCTGATTTTTAAAATGATCAACTATAATTTTCCAATACACTTGATTAAATTGATTCATAGTTTTCTTTCAAATCGTATCTTTGAGGTTCACATTGGACATGAACATTCTACTCAGTCTTAGATTCTTGCAGGATGCCCACAGGGTTCGTGTATTTCTCCAATACTGTACAACATCTTTACCGCAGATTTCCCCATTCTAAATGGTTTTTCCATATCCATATTTGCTGATGATACGGCGATTCTCAGTTCAGGTATATTAGCGGCTGATATTCTTACCAACCTTCAACGTGCGTTAGCAGAAGTTTATAATTATTTTACAAAATGGAATATTTTAGACAATACGCAGAAGACCCAAGCAATATATTTTTCGAGACGTCGTAAACCATGTTATCTGCCTCAACAACCTATTTTGTGCAACAACAACTTAATTGATTGGTCCAGTAAAGTTAAATACTTAGGTGTGATATTAGACCCCAAATTAAAATTTAAAGATCATGCCCCCTACGTTATAGATAAAATTAATAAAATAATAAGACTACTGTATTCTTTATTAAACAGAAATTCTAAACTCAGCATAGCAAATAAAACTCTCATATTTAAATCAGTATTTCACGCCATCATGTTCTATGCTGCCCCATTGTGGTCTACAGCTGCACAGTGTCATATTAAAAAATTACAGATAGCCCAAAATAAACTTTTAAAAATGATACATAACTTGCCTTGGCATTATTCTACTCAACGGCTGCACAACCTTGCTAACGTTGAACTCGTCAACACTCGTATCCACAGGCTTACTACGAATTTTAATAACAAATGTCGTGACTCTGAGTTTAACCATATCAATGAGCTGGGCTCAACATAATTTTATTTTCTAACTTTAAGTCTCTTTTTATAAAAACCAAAAAAAAAAAAATTAGAAAGGTTTTTTTTTGTAAATTTTTCCTTCTTTAAACAATGTTAAACTTAAATGCAAATAAATTACACAATATTGTTATTAAATAATTAAGCAGAAAAGGAAAATAGTCCTAAACTCTTAAAACATTGTTAAATTAGTTTATACTTAAATGATAAATAAAGATTACCATTGAATAATTCGAAATGTTAAACTTTTTCGCATTTATATATATATAAATAAGTTTTATTTTCTTCGTAATGCGTTTTCTCTTGAATGTGTAAACCAGTGGTCGGCACCCATTGCACGCTGGAGCCGAACACAATCGGTTATTCACATGTATACAACACGAATGTCAACAAACAATCAACAAAGAGCATAAAAAAACAAATATTTTATTCAGTAGCAAGCTTACTTTCTTCAAAGCAGGTTGATGTCGCTTTGTTGAAGAAATACACCAACACATGCATATTTTTAATAAAACACTAATACTTTCATATGCCTCTTTCTGCCGACCACTGGTGTTGACCGATTTTATTTCTCCAAAATTCTCATGATAGGTTACGTCAATACCATGGTTTTTATGTGTATACGGTCTTTGTATGTGTATTGGTTTAAAAAATGTATGCATTTTAGTGCAATACCTGTGTAATGCGTTTTCGCAGCAATTCGTTAACCGATATTGTTTCTGTAATTTTTCCACGAAAGAGGATATCATTACTAAGTTTTTAATGTATATACTGTCTTTGTATGTGTATTGGTTCATGAGTTACATACATTTAAATGCACTAAGTAGAGAAGTATGTAGCATTGTGTTTGTAATGCGTCTTCTCCGTAATGCGTGGGCCGATTTTATTTCTACAAATTTTTCATGAAAGCTAATATCAATTCCAAGGTTTTTATGTGTATTGGTTCATGAGTTACATGCATTTTAGTGCACATACCTGTACGTTTGCGTAAATTGTGTATATTGGGAAATATTCTAACAAGGAAGGTCTTTCACAGGACACCCACCGATTGTCCTAAAACTTTAATATGGAAATGAGGGGTAAAAATATAAATATTAAAAAATTAAAAAAAGGGTTGCCACCTTATGAAAAAATGAGGGCTTTCGGGAAAATCCGTATAAAAGCCGAAATATCAGGAATTTCGCCAAACGTAAAAATACGGGTCAGCTTAATTTTGATAGAGATTATTATACATGATTTTGGCGGTCGTACGTGTATACATCTCCATATAAACTTCCCCAACGATTATACATTTTTGACAATAACGAACTTAACGAAGCCGAATTTGGACACGACCGATACACCATTGGATAGGCCTTCAAAATCCTTTCGACCTGTATAAAATATTCATATAGTTTCTTTTAAAGAAATGGAAAAAATCTTAAAAAAACGAAAAAATCCCGTTTTCCCCCTCCCCTTTGACCCGCTAAATGTGAGATTGAAATTTCAGGACAATCGGTGGGTGCCCTGTGAAAGACCTTCCTTGTAAGAGGGTGAAAAAGGATAAAAAATTGTATTTTAGTACTTTTCAAAGATCGATTTTTGAACTTAAAATTTTAATTCTAAGGGGCCAAAAAAAAGGGGATAAACAGGGAACATTTTTTTTTTTTTAACTATTGATTTAAAAATCCCAGAGCTATAAAATTACCATTTGGGATTCTCCAGAATAATTAACATCCAAGAGAGGACATATTTTGAAATTTAAAATTTTTAGGGAAGAAGGGGGTACCTTAGCTTTAGCACTACAAAGTGTGCAGGGGTCGCTAGTTTTGTATAAAAAAGATGTGTTAATGCTTCTCCAATCAGTGGTAGCGATCTCCACGGATTGCCCAGCAGCATTTCTATTGGCTCGCAAAGAATTTTAAATAAAAAAGTATTGAAATTGAAAGTATTTCAGAAAATGTATTTATTATAAAGGGTCTTATGGTTAAAAAATTCAAATGACTTGTGGTATTAACTTCCATAGTGTGACTTAAACCTATCGCGGATCTACGGTGTGGGGAGGGAAAAGAAAATGTCCCTCAGAGCTTAAAAATGTTTCTTAAGGAAAAATGTTGATAACACAGCAACGAAAAAAAATTTGGACCCAGAAACCAAACCAACAAATTTTAATGTATTTTGACCCCTGAACGCGAATCTGCCATTAACCCTTGGATGTTCAGGGGAAAAAAAGTCACAAACGTAACAACTGGGTCTGCGCAGACCTATTGTGATTTGTAGGGGTTCACATAAGCAGAAATTATAAAAGTGTGTATAAATATGTTTGTACATTCTGCATTCCCATTCTTAGCACAAAAAACTCAAAAAAAAAAATCAATCGCATGCCACACCATTCAAATAACTTTTAGGTCTGACTAGACCTTGGCAAGCATGAAAACTATGTCTGCGCAGACCTATATTTTTGTTTGGATTTGGACCAAAATTTGAACCTAGCCAAGTAAGTGAAAACGTATGCGAATTTCATAGAATTGAATGTCAATGTGTTTGTACTGTCCCCTTACACATTTTACGAGCACAAAAGACAAAACTAATTTCAATAACATGCCTTACCATTCATTCAAATTCATAGGTCTGCACAGACCTAGTTTGCACGTTTATGACTATTTTTTTCTAAGCACGAATAAAACCTCATAGAAACATATAAGCAGTCTGATGTTGAGCTAAGTTTGTTCTCAAGACCCGCTTCTAGGAAGTGATAAACGGATTCGTCTCTAAAACGAAAAACAATAGATTTATAGACAGTTTATTACGCAAACGGTCTGCTCAGACCTGGTTGAACCTCCTAGGGTTAAAAAGAACATCTGTCGTTGTGTTTTCCTGTAATCTTGCAAGAAGTTTCCCAAAGTGTTCTTTGAAATTTATACACTAAACAGAAAAAAAGCTAAATCGAATCATTATATATATTATGACCTCCTGAAGTCGATTTTTTTCTCTATCTTGTGTTTTAATTATAAAGAAATCTGGTAGTTTCTCGTTGTGGGCTTTTCTTATAATATTACAAAAAAAAAACCCAACGATAGAATTAACTCTGATGGCGGAATCGAGTTTAGAAGGTCAAAATACATAAAGATTCGATATAGTTTTTTTTATATAA
Organism: Pegoplata infirma; assembly: GCA_963921195.1. Classification (NCBI taxonomy): domain Eukaryota; kingdom Metazoa; phylum Arthropoda; class Insecta; order Diptera; family Anthomyiidae; genus Pegoplata; species Pegoplata infirma. The sequence goes on along the minus strand of OY992537.1, from coordinate 187,027,994 downwards.
ATTTCAAAGATATCTCGAATGGTGACTTTGGGGACTTTTCTAGTAACATTACAGGAAAACCCAACGAATGATTTGTTTTTTGATGGCAAATGCGAGATTTTTTCCAAAAATCAAATCGCCCAAGGTAAAATCGTGTGGGGCATGGAAAAATATTGGGAATTGCGTTATTAGTTTTTCGCGGTTGTTAAAAAAGTACACGGGCCAAACGCATAGAAGTTTTAAACAGTACGGTAATAAAAACACTTTTTTTGTTTCTCGAGATCTGACCATTATTATACCCTCCACTCTAGTGATAGAGGGTATATATAAGTTTGTCATTCCGTTTGTAACACCTCGAAATATTGGTCTAGGACCCCATAAAGTATATATATTCATGATCGTCGATCGATTTTAAGACGATCTAGCGATGTCCGCCCGTCCGTCTGTCCGTCTGTCTGTCTGTCTGTCGTCTGTCTGTCTGTTGAAAACACGCTAACTTTTAAAAGACTACGGAGGCTCCTGAAGTTTGGCATATATGTTGGACATTTACCTGGTCAGGTTGGTATTGCAATCCAGCGAAATCGGTCCAGTGGTTCAAAAGTTTTTCTGGAATTTACGAGATAAAACACACTATAACTTTCGAACGGCAATTCTGAGGGTGCTGAAGTGTGGCATATATATTTAACGTTCCTCTGGTCCGGTACGTTTTAAATTCAGCCAAATCGGTCCAGTGGTTCAAAAGTTATTAGCAAAACCGTAAATTTCAGATTAGTTTCACCTTAAATTCACGTATTGAAAACCCGTTAAACATGTTTTAGAAACATTTGTAAGTCAGAAAAATATTTTAAAAGGTATTTTTGTCACACAAAAATATTTTTACACTAAAACAAAAAAAAATACACTCAAAAAAAAGTTTACACTCAAAAAAAAATTTACACTCAAAAAAAAAATGGTAAATTTTTTTTTTTTTTTTTTCAAAAATTAATAAAAAAGGTTTTTTTACACTAAAACAAAAAAAAAATATACTCAAAAAAATTTCACACTCAAAAAAAAAAGTTAGTAATTTTTTTTTTCAAAAATTAATAAAAAAAAAGTTTTTTTACAGAAAATAAAATATTTCTAACCACGTGTGTTGACGTAAAACGTCAGCAGCCACTTACAACCTAACCTAACCAAAAATGTTATTTTTTTCACGTTAGCAAATTTACTATCACTTAAATAGGGCATTGTGGAGGGTATACATAGATTCGGCCAAATCGAATTTAACTATTCTACTTGTTTTTATATAATTTAGGCATTTGAATTGTAAAGTCCGTTTTTTAATCAATAGAAATAAAAAATTATGGGCCCTTACCACAAGAAAACAAAAAGTCTATTTTAACGAAAGTTTTATTTTAAATTTCAAATTTTCAATACATTTTTTGAAAGTCGATTTTAAAAACAAAAACAATTTGTATGGAAATAAAATTAAAAGCTCATTTTAAATTTATTTTATTTTCTTGTGGTTAAGCTGATGGTTTTTAAAAAATAACAAAAAATTAAAAAAAAAATGTTTTTTTTTTTACCAAATTGAACTCAAATAGTTTTTTTATCATTAACCAATGGTGACAGGACATAATCCCCACGGTCATTACCCCCATAACGGAAATGGGGATTACGACCGAATTCATTACGGTCATAATCTCCATAATAGTTGTGGGGACTATGACCGTTTCCAAAACGGTCACAATCCCAATGGGGATTATGTCCGTTCATTGCTGGGATTACGACCGAACTTTTTTCGGTGGGTTTTATGCATGGAGTTTGTAATCCCTAAGCCGCCGAAGGCCGGCTACGCAGAAATACTTTTAAGTATAAAAAAATCTTTTAATTTTGAGGATTATGACCAACTAGTATAGAAGACATAATCCCAATGGGGATTATGGCATAACGGAAATGGGGATTATGACCAAATTCATTTCGGTCATAATCTCCATAATGGTAGTGGGGACTATGACCGAAAATAATTTGGACATAATCCCAATCAAAAACGGACATAATTCCCAGATTTATGGGGATAATGACCACATAACAAATGGCCATAATCCCCATTACAGGAATTATGTCCACTATACTAGTTGGTCATAATCCCAAAAATTGTATTTTTTTGTCTTAAAAGTTTTTCTGCGTAGCCGGCCTTCGGCCGGGCTTAGGGATTACAAACTCCATGCATTAAACCCACCCTCTCCGCAAAAAACGGGGATTATGACCGAAATTTCTTTGGACTTAGTCCCCATAATATGAGTGGGGGTTATGACCGAATAATTTTCGGTCGTAATCCCAACAGGGAACGGACATAATCCCCATTGGAATTATGACGGTTTTAGAAACGGTCATAGTCCCCACAACTATTATGGGGGTTATGTCCGTGATGAATTCGGTCATAATCCCCATTTCCGCTATGGGGGTAATGTCCGTGGGGATTATGTCCTGTCACCTTAACCAATATTGCCCATAAGATAGACCCTTTGGAGAATGACATCCACAAAAATTTATAACCCTAATGTACAGTCTTTATGTTTAAATTTTTAATTAAATTTATTGTTTTATTTGACCATCATCAGGGACTTAAAAACCCCAAATGTTTTTTTGTGCTTTGAAAACTCTTATGTTTAGCTGTTTTATAAGTTTATGTCAAGCAATGTACATGAGAATGAGATAAATGATTCTTCAAAATAAATGTTCCTCTAATACAACCAGACTATTATTTAAATAGTTAACCTCCTGTACTTATATAAAAAAAAAATTAGTACTTTAAGAAATTCAAAAAAATTATCTGTTAAAAGGAAAACTAAGAAAATACTCTACCAGAACATTTTAAGTTTAAGTGAAATGTTGTTTTATTCGAGCATGTGTTTGACACATACTGTGACAAAAAAAAACAAAAAAAATCCTATACGAAATGGCTTTAAAACAATTTAAATTGTTATTATTTTAACAACATGAGGCAAAACTTTTGAGAATCATTAAAAAAATATATTCTTTTCTGACAAAAGATTGCATTGTTTTTTGTCTCAAATTTGTCTTTTTGTCTTCTTTGCGTTCGACCTATTCTTTTGAGGCAAACAAAAATATGTTTCCTATGAGCATTTGCTATAAATGTCCTTTTGACTTAATAACCAAAAATACAATTCTTTAAAAATTAAATTTTTTTTTTTTTTTTCAAAAATATTGCCTTCCGTTGCCTTAAATGTTTAACTTAACATTTTTGAAGGCCAATATTCATTAGGACAAATGTCATATTGCCCAAAAATCGTTAGTCCAAAAACATAGAAAACAAGCTTTATTTGAAACTAGTCCTGTCTTGTAGCTCTTCTGTATTTCTATTAAATTTTAAAATCCTAAAATTTTTATTTTAAAATTTTTATAAAAATCTGTATTATCTCCCTAAATAAAATTTCAAAAACGAGCTCAAAAATACAAAATTCAAAATGGAGAATCCAATATGGTGTCAAAAATTAGCAAATTTGGTGTGTAATATTTTAAAGGTCGAATTAAACCATTTTATTATACCCTCCACTTAGTGATAGAGGGTATATGGGGCAAAACGCGTCAAAGGTCCACACCAAAAAACAAATGTTGTCCAATCTAAGTATAATTTTGGTAAAATAGTAGGTTAATGATAGGTATTCTAAATTACAAATATAAAATTTTTTGATGAAATATTGGCAGAGTTACAGGGTTGGAAAGTTTTGATGTTCTTGAAATGAACATATTTTGGTGAATTTTAATTAACATTTTGATGAAACAAAAATTATAATTTTTAAAACGATTTTTAAAGTATTTTTGACGGCCTTTTAAATGGCATTTGTGTTTTTTTTTGAAAAAAATAAATTTGACCTTAAAATTCAAGGTCAAAATATTAAATTGTAATTATCTTATAAGGGTCGCACTTCTAGATTTTTTTCACTTAGCCCACTAGAAAGGTTGACATTTTTTTTAATTTCGGTTTTTTTTTAAAAAATGGTATGTATGATACTTTATGAGAAATCAATTTTTTTACGAGTACATAACACCCAAACTGTACTGATTTCTTTATTTTTTATGCGTGCAACGTTTGTTGTGTGTGTTTACAACGCACACTTTATCTAAGCATTGATTTTTGTTGTTGTTATTATATACAGATTAAAGCGATTTCAGTACAATTTGGGTGGTATATACTCCTAAAAAATTGATTTCTCATAAAGTATCATACATACCATTTTTTTAAAAAAAACCGAAATTAAAAAAAATGTCAAGCTTTTTAATGGGCTTAGTGAAAAAAATTTAAAAGTGCGACCCTTATAAGATAATTACAATTTAATATTTTGACCTTGAATTTTAAGGTCAAATTTATTTTTTTCAAAAAAAACACAAATGCCATTTTAAAGGCCATCAAAAATACTTTAAAATTAGTTTTTTAAATTATAATTTTTGTTTCATCAAAGTGTTAATTAAAATTCACCAAAATATATTCTTTTCAAAAACATCAAAACTTCCCAACCCTGTAACTCTGCCAATATTTCATCAAACAATTTTATATTTGGAATTTATACTACCTATCATTAACCTAATATTTTGCCAAAATTATACTTGAATCGGACAACATTTGTTTTTGGGTGTGGACCGTTGACGCGTTTTGCCCCATATATAAGTTTGTCACTCCGTTTGTAACTCATCGAAATATCGATCTGGGACCCCATAAGGTATATATATTCATGATGTCCGATCGATTTTAAGACATTCTAGCGATGTCCGTCTGTCCGTCTGTCTGTCTGTGTAAAATGCTGTCGCGGACAAAATATTGCACGGAGACGACTGAAACTAAACATATTTATTGGAAGTTCTCCCGAGAAGTTTGGTATTGCATTTGAGCGATATCGGTTCAGCGGTTCAAAAGTTATGAACGAAAATGTAAGCACACCTCAAAAATTTCAGTACATTCAACATAACCTAAAAATACAAAATGCTTTAATTCGGCTTCTGGTTGACATATGTGAGCATAATTGAACACCAAATGGTATTTAAACAGGTACGAACATATTTTTTGACAAAAAAAGAAAAAAATCGTGGATTTTTTTGCCAAATTTTTTTTTTGCGGAAATTATTTTTTCCAAATTTTTTATTTTTTTTCAAAAGTAATTAAAAAAAAATTAAAAGGATTAAATGAAGTTTTTTGCAATAATCTTTTTGAAATTGTGGAGGGTATCACTGCATTCGGCAAGGCCGAATTTAACTTTTTTACTTGTTTTTTTAATAAAAATTAATCAGAATTTTATTTTTTTAAGATATATTTAGGCCCACACATCTTTTCTGAAATTAAATTTTAAATGCACAAATAACTCGATTAAAGTTCTAACAATAGGTTCTAAAAGTAATGTGTATAAATTTCATCTATTTACAATACCCCAAATATTTAAGACTCATAAGAAAAATCTATGAAAACTTATAAAGTATACCAATTAATTAATAATTATAACCGCTTAATGTAAAACAACAACAATTATCATTACAATAAATTATAATTACCTTGTGTAATACTTACCTACGTACCTACTTATAAAACCATTACACTTAATAGAAGTTGTTTTTTTTTTGTGCTCATTCTCTCTCTCTTTCCCTTCGATATCTTTTGTTAATAATTGAAGTATAAACACATGCTTAGATTGCAAAATATTGTCTAAAGACAATCATGTACATGAAAATAGAAAAGATGAAAATACTTTAGCACACATACATACATGAACATACATATACTGGTGATTCACAAATAAATTAATTTATGCTGGTTTTTACATTTACACAGTGGAACTTCGTTCAATGCTCTCTTGTTTATAAGAGCTAGACGAATATGCAACTCCAATTATACCTGGTATACCGGACATGTTCTTGACTAATATTTAAAGTGGAACATCTAAAGAGATTTTACTGTACATTCATTAATACTTATCGATTTTTTTTCATTTTATACCCTCCACTAATTTGTAGAGAATAGATATGAGTTTGTCACTCTGTTTGTTGTACCTCGAAATATTAGTATTGAATATGCAAAAACGGACACTTTAGAATTTTTTTTAAATTTTCAAAATTTTTGAACAGTTTAATTTTGAATACGATAAGCTTTATTCTGAAAAAATGGGATAACAATTGACAGAGTTGTAAGAATTTTTCTAAAAAATAAAATTACGATTTCGCATAAAATCGTCCAGGCAAAAAAATAAAACTAATGGGAGATAGGTCGCGTACCATAATTTTAAAGGTTTTTGGCACACTGAAACCGAATTTTACTTCGAAATTGCTCTATCACATAGAGTTTTTGATATAACAAGATACACTTAAAAAATTATGTCATTACCTGTTTGTAGTTTATTTACGTTATGCACCTAGAAAAGTTTTACAGTAACTATTTACGGTTATTTAAAAAGTTTTTAGTTAAAGTTGTTTTAAATGTTTTATCGTTTGTTTTAAAAAAAAAATTATTGAAAGATTTATATAGTTATTAAAACAAAAAACTACAAAATTTACGGAAAAATATTTTCATCAGTTAAATTATTTTTGACTGATTATACCGTATAATTTTACAGAAGTACGGTTTTTGTAGTTTGTTATTCAAAAAAAATATTTTTACTCCACAAAATAAAAAATTGTAAACAGTTAAAATAACTGAAATATCATTGTTTTTACGGAATGTCTAGTCATTTATTAACGTTTAAAAATATCTGAAAAAATATGTTGTTTCAAGTGAAATATAAGTAGTTCGTTTTTTAAAAGGAAAAACGATTGCTTTAAATGTTTTTTCAGTTGAATTTACTTAAAAAATATTTTGAGTGTGTCGTTTTTAAAAGAAAAAACATTTGTTTGAGGTTCAGTTTTTATTAATGACTACTTCTGTCCTTTATTTCAAAAATAACACACTAAAAAATAAAGACTTTCATTAACGTTTAATTTTTAAAGTCATTTATTTTTGTTCTGTAAGTAAAAACTACTGATTAATTTTTAAATTTTTAATGATTTTTGTAAGTAATTTTTTTTTAAATTGTTGGTATTTTTTAATGATATATCATTAGTTTTTGCCTACACAAATGGGTTATTTGTTTGTAAAAAAAATCAAAAAATTGTTTAAAGAAATATAAAAACATATTTGTATCAAGTGGCTTTGGCACGATGGGTACAGTGTCTGGCCAGAATGTAGTTGATTGCGGGATCGATTCCCCAAAATTTTATTAAAAATTTTTAAAAAAATATTTCAATAGAAAATTGTATAAAATAACCTACGAATTCATTAATTTTTAATGTTTTCGTAGGTTATTTTTTTTTGTAATTTGTTGGTAAAAATAACAGAACTATCAATAATTTTTAATGTTTTCGTAGGTTATTTTTTTCGAATTTGTTGGTAAAAAAGAATGAAAAAACCGTAATTTTTTAATGTTTAATGTTATTTATTTAAGAAAATTTTGTCAACAGTAAAAAATAAATGTTGATGTTTGTTAAAACAAATGAATAATTACTGGGATGGTTTTTAATTGTTTATTCACTGCATTTAAATGTGTTTTTCATTTGTTTTTGCCTAACGCAAAAACTGTTGATTCGATTTTAATTAAATTTTCAGCACTAATAGTGCTAACCGATTGCGAAACTATAGACCATATTATACTACGATTGGAAAAGGGGCGTAAAATGCCACGCCCCTTTGTACTATACTGGACGTTGTCTCCCTGTTTCGCAATTACGCAAAAACAGCTGTACCGATTCTCTTGAAATATTCCTACATACAATGCTAAAAAAAACATTTGAAAATCATCCCAGTAATTATTAATTTGTTTTAACAAACATCAACATTTATTTTTTACTGTTAATAAAGTTTTCTAAAAAAAATAATATTGAACAATAAAAAATAACGTCACTTTCAGTTGTTTTAACCAACAAATTCGAAAAAAATAACCTACGAAAATATTAAAAATTCATTATTTTTATGTTATTTTTACCAACAAATTAAAAAAAAAATACGTACGAAAACATTAAAAATTAATGATTTCGTAGGTTCTTTTTACAATTTTTCTATTATATTTTATTTTAAAAAGTTTTTATTAAAATTTTTGGGGAATCGATCCCGCAATCAACTGCATTCTGGCCAGACAGTCTACCCACCGTGCCAAAGTCACTTGATACAAACATGTTTTTATATATCTATAAATATTTTTTTGAATTTTATGTCTTCAAAAAAAAAATAACCAACACAAGTAGGTTAAAACTATTCACTTATTTTTACTTACAGAACAAAAATAAATGACTTTAAAAATTGAATGCTTTATTTTTTATATTGAAATTTTTGAAACAAAGAACAGAAATAGTCATTTAAAAAAACCAAGGACATAACTATTATAAGTTTTATGGTGAATTACTTATGTCATAACTATTATAGGTCAATTTTTATTTTATTTCTTACGAATAAATATTAAATCCTAATTAATATTTTTTGTATTGTAAAATAATAGTTATGGGCTTAAGTAATTTTTATAAATTACACCGTGGTCACTTTAATTTTTGCAAAAAAGTAAGATTTTTAACGAATTATTTAGTTTCAGCAAGTATCCTTCTTAAAATCACAATGGACCTCAGAGTCTACGTGTGTTGACGTAAAACGTCAGCAGCCACTTACAACCTATCCTTCTTAAAAAGGATATCATTTCATTAGCACCAAAAAAGGATAAAAAATAACTATTATCAAATAATAGTTATTTAATAGTTATGTTGTTGATAATAATTATTTTCAATTTTTATAAATAACTATTAAAAATAGTCAATTTTTTGGAAATCCAAAATGTCGATAATAGTTATTTTGGGTCCTTGAAAAAAACTGAACATTGAACAAATGTTTTTTTTTTTATAAACGACGCAACGTAAAACTTTTTAAATAAACTACAAATAATGATATTCCCTTAAAAAATTACAAAAATTTACAAAAAATAACCAAAACAAATCATTAAAAATTAAAGAAGAAGAAGAATTTACTTACAGAACAAAAATAAATGACTTTAAAAATTGAATGCTAATGAAAGTCTTAATTTTTGTTGTTGTTATTTTTAAAACAAAGAAAAGAAATAGTCATTAAAAAAAACTGAACATTGAACAAATATTTTTTCTTTTAAAAACGACAAAACGTAAAACTTTTTAAATAAACTACAAAGAGTTAATGACATAATTTTTTGAGTATAGGTTATTTTTACAATTTTTCTATTGAATTTTATTTTAAAAAAAAATTTAATAAAATTTTTGGGGAATCGATCCCGCAATCAACTACATTCTGGCCAGACGCTATACCCATCGTTTCAAAGTCACTTGATACAAACATGTTTTTATATTTCTATAAATATTTTTTTGAATTTTTTGTCTGCACAAAAATAACTAACACAAGTAGGTAAAAACTAATGACTTCTCTTTAAAAAATGCCAACAGCTAAAAAAAATTACGTACACAAATCATTAAAAATTAAAGAAGAATCACTTATTTTTACTTACAGAACAAAAATAAATGATTTAAAAATTGAATGCTATTGAGAGTCATTATTTTTTATGTTGTTATTTTTGAAACAAAGAACAGAAATAGTCATTTTAAAAAACTGAACATTGAACAAATGTTTTTTCTTATAAAAACGACACAACGTAAAACTATTTAAATAAAGTACAAAGAGTTAATGACATATTTTTTTTAGTGTGCTAACAACGGTAAAAAGGTTGATCTAAAATTCAATCCTACTTAGTTTTTGAAAGCAGGCACTCTATGGGTTTATATTTGGAGAATATGCTAAGAGAGAAAGTATAGTTAACATTAGTAATTATAATTTTAATTCATATTGGGACAAATAAGTGACCTCGAACTTAAATAAACTCTTTTTTTATTGCACAATTAAAATGTAGGCGATATAAGATCGTTATTGGAAAAACGAGATAAAAATTGCAACGCCCTTTGTACTATACTGACCACGATTGAACAAAGAGGCGTAAATTGCCACGCCCCTTGGTTTTATACTGAACGTTATATCTGCCTGTTTTGAAATCATACAAAAACGGATAAGCCGAATCTGTCACTACTGATAGAACTAACCGAGCGGGAATAGTAGGTCATATGTAGGCGCGATTCGGCAAAAGGGTATAAAATGTCACTCCCGTTTTTCACAAATAAAAAGTTATTTCCTCCTTTTTCGCAATCACACGACGGCAAAACAGATGTCAATGAAACTTGCAGCACAGATAGTACTAATCTAGGATGCAGCATGGAACTTTTGACTATCACGATTCGATAAAAATGCGTTAAATGACACGCAATTTGTACTATACTTAACGTTATGTCTGTTTCGAAATCACTCAAAAACGGCTGAACCGATGTTGTTGAGATTTCTCTATAGATAGTGCTAACCGAGGGTGGAACATAAGGTTACTAGCTGGACCCGGAGCCGTGCTTTAATTTTGTTCGCCACTATATTTAAATTAAGATGCAATATAAAAGAGTTTTTGTCTTAGGGCCAGCAACGCGGACCGGGTATAGCTAGTGTTAAATATCTCAAAAACCTGACGCGATAGAGCAATTGTGACCCTAAAGGGGCGAAACGTATGACCGACCCACATTTTTTTCAATCAAAACATTTTCTGAGAAAACCATATCTTAACCCTTGAGGCGGTCCGAATATTTTTTTATTTTTTAAAAACTTGTTTCATTAAATCAGCGTGTTTTAGACGGGTCAATGGTGAGAGCGACTCCCATAATTTTTCCTTGGAATCATAATATCAATTTTATAATAAATAAAGTTAACTTTTTTGTAAAGCAATGTAAGACTAGGGGACCATCAAAAGTGCTAAATTGGTTTGCAATAAATTTTTTTCAAAAAATCGAGAAAAAAAGTGGTTACATAATCTCATTATCTTACTGTCCAAAAAATTTTGACGAATCAAAAGAATATTTCCACAAAATTAAAAAAAAAAAATCAAAGATTACAATTATTTTCAACAATGAGATTTTAAATTTTAAATTCTACACTTGACTGCCCAGAAAAAACACGAAGTTTTTATTTTCTTGGGGGATACCTGCGAATTTTGTTCCTTTCTGTGCAAAAAAAAAATCGTTTTTTTTTTGGGATTTTTAAAATAATATCTAGAGGTCGCGCACTCGCGTTTTATAACGGTTTTTTTTTTTTTGAGTTTTTTATTATTTAAAATTGTTAAATATGTTTAATATGATAAAATATTAATAAATTCAGATAAAAAAAAAATTAAATAAAAATTAAATATCGCTCATTCCATGAGATGTCTCCCAGCATCTAATTTAATGTTCTTTAATTTATTTGAAATTTTGCACAAATGAACACTATGGAGCTATTAGAATAAATCAGTTGTTAGTTCCGAGAAAATCCGTGAATTCGCGAATATATTCGCGTCCGCGAATTCGTGGATTTTCGCGAAACTAAAAACGAATTTATTTTAGCTGCTCCAATGCTGAAAAAAAATATTTTTGAAAATATGATATACTTTGAATGGCTCGTCAAAAAAATTTACCAGAAATGAGTTTTCGAAGGGTACTAAAAACTGTAAAAAAAAAATTGGCAAAATCAAAAAAAAAAAAAATTAAAAGTGTCCGATTTTGCATTAAATACCTTATATATTCTAAATTCTCGATCTATTTAAACCAGAAGAAATGCTTTTTGCAAAAAGCTTTTCCATATTGTTAAGGGTATTAATATATTCGATCAAGCTGAATTTAACTACTTTTTCTATTTTTCACTTGAATTTTCTTTGCTTTCTAACTAAATATTCTCTTATAACTAATAAGCCAATTTAAATTCAATACATACACATACAAAAGTACTGTAAGTTTACATTAGTAGTATAAAAACGTTTCAATTCTAATTTAAAAATGAAAAATTTTTTAATTGGTATACGATATGTTTTCATTTAAAAAATTCCAATAAAAAGGGATCTATATTTAGCAACCACTTTATGTTATGGTTTTATGTGGTCAATTAGTTTAAGGAAAATTTAATGTAGGAATATTAGTTAAGGGAAATCCGTTGGAATTAAATGAAATTTTGGAATTAATCATTATGTTCCAAAAAAGTTTCTATCCACAAATTGTATTTTGTTCTGATTTAGCGAACCAAAATCTATTTGAATTCGTTGTCCAGCTAGATTTCAAATTCGGACTACAGTGCGTATGAGCGACATTGTATTAGTTAACAAAAGTTAAATATCAATCATACGCCTAGGTATTTTAAATTATATGAGAAGCTGCATACCAAAATATAATTTTTTACTCATTTACAGTTTTTGGGAAAATAATGATAACAGTGTGCTAAAAAAACGTTATTAAATATACCTTTCAAATGACCTAGTTGTAGGTAATTCCTCATTATTCCCTCCAAACTTCTCATACGTCCTAAAATTTTAAAGTTTTTGTTGTAAAATTGTTTTTCATGTTTTTTGCCCTCATCCACTTGTAACACAGAAAAACTTTTTAGGCGATTTTTATATCCTCCAACTACAGTATGATAATCATTCCGTTTGTAACGCATCGAAATATGGCAAATCGTTGAAAGGTCTTCTAGGTAATTGGATAAAAACCGTAAAAAGTGTGGTTTTGGTATTAATATTTTTAATTAATGATATAATGCTCTTGAAATTTGGATCGGTGCAAAAAAATTTAGGAAAAGTACTTTTTGGAAATTTGTAAAAAGGTCTACTTTCGGTACTTTTTATGTGTCCTGATGATCATTGACACTTGATATTTGGAATGTAGAAAAGAAAAAATTGGAAAATGTACTATTTAAAAATTCCGATTCTAAGGGTCATTAAAGGTTTAGAAACTGTAATTTTGGTAGTTGTTATATATCCTGAATAATGGTCCCAGAAACTGAAAATTTGGAATATATTATCCAAGGGTGAAAAAACATTCTGGAAAAAATACTTTCCGTTTCTAACGGGGTTAAAAAAGTTGTGCTCTGTTACTTATAATAATTCCTTAAATATTCAAGTTCTGACTTATTTTTATTAAAAAATAAAAATTGTTTTATTCGACTTTTAAAATATTATTTTTTGTAAAGGTTTATTATAGCTTGAGGTCATTATTTCCTTTACCAATTAAAATTATTTATGTTAGTCATTTTTACAAGACTTAATAGACAAATGTTTCGGAATTTGTCAGAATAGGTCAAATAAAACAATGATTTTATATTTATTATGTTTATTGTTTTTCTGGAAAAATGTCTCTGAATTTAAAGATGTTCTATAGTAAATTTTTGTCAGAACATAAGCTGTTTTTACGCAAAATGTCTAACAATCTGACAATTTTTTATATGAAAAATGTCTCTGAATCTAAGACTTTTTCTGTGCGAAAAATCTCTGAATCTAAGACTTTTTCTGTGCAAAAAAGATTTTATCAGAATCTGATACAATCTCCATGGGAAAAAGGTTTCAGAAACTAAGAATTTGTCTTTGGGTAAAAGGTCTCCGACGCTACGACTTTGTGTATTCGAAATATTTCTGAGACTTTTTTATGGGCGAAAAAACTCAGAATCTGAGACTTTGTCTATGGTAAAAAGAATTTTTTCTCAAGCAAAATTTTTCAGAATCTTTTACTTTTTCCATAGAAAAATTTGTCAGAATCTAAGACTTTTTTATACACAAAAAAATGTATCAGAATCTGAGCCTTTTTTTAGAATAAGACAACGTCTTTGGGTGTACTTGCCAAAGCAAAGTTTTTTTTTTAGAAAAAATAATGTTATATAACTTTGCATTTCCATGCAAAACGAATTAAAATATCAGTTTAGGACCGCATTAAAAAACCAAAAGAACTGTACATTTCGTATGCGAGTGCAAAAATAAGTGCAAAAAAGTGTTTTTACATATTGGAGAGTATAAAAGATTCGGCACCAATGAATATAACGCTCTCACTTGTTTTATATACATTTGATAAACAAATGGAAAATTTTTATGCGAAAAGCTTAGACTTGGTGAAAAAGTAGTTTTGGTAAAAAAAAAATATTTTTTTTTTCACGAAAAACAAAATTATATTAAAAAAAAATTAATAAACCCAAAATTTTTGGTGAAAAAAAATTTTGATGAAAAAAAGTTTAACTGAATGAAAGTAAAATTTTTTGACGTAAAAAAAAAAAATAGATGAAAAAAAAAGTTTTTTAATAAAAAATTGGATAAAAAAAATTTATGAAAAAAAATATATGTAATAAAAAAAATTTATGAAAAAAAAAAATTTTGATGAAAAAAAAAAATTGATGAAAAAAAAAATTTAAAAATTTAAAAAATTGATGAAAAAAAAAAATTATGAAAAAAAATTTGATGAAAAAAAAATTTTATCAAAAGCAAAGTTTGATGAAAAAAAAGAAATTGATGGAAAAAAATTTATGAAAAAAAAAAAAAAAATTATGAAAAAACAAAAATTGATGAAAAAAAAATTTGATGAAAAAAAAAAAATTATAAAAAAAAAAATAATTTGATGAAAAAAAATATTACAAAAATTAATTTTATGAAAAAAAAATTTGATGAAAAATAAAGTGTGATGAAAAAAAAAATTGATAAAAAAAAAATTATAAAAAAAAAAAAAAAAAAATTATGAAAAAAAACTTTTTTTGTTGAAAAATAATTATGTTACTTTTTATTCACCAGCTGGTGAAAATCGGTTTTAGTCACCATGCGAATTATTATCCAAGTTAAAAACCCAAGTTATTAAAATTTTTGGTTTTAAGAAAATGAAAATAGTAATTCTTGTTTTCTTTTTCGTTAATTGTTAGCTTATATAGTCAAACTGAGGTGGCGTCCTGCAACTTTTTTTTAAATTAGACACCAGCCTAAAAACATTATCATGTTAATATCTCACAATCTGATACTTTTTCTATTCCAAAAATGTTTTAGAATCCCTGTTTATTCAAAATGTATCAGAATCTTGGACTTTTTCTAAACAAAAAATGTCTCAGAATATGAAAAAAGTAGTCATAGCATCAGAGACTTTTTATGTAGAAAAAATTTCTATAAATTTGAGACTTTTAATGTCTCAGAATCTACACATTTTCTTATGCGAGAAATGAATCTGGGGACTTTTTATGTAGAAAAATATTTTTGAATTTGATACTCCTAAGTAAATAAGTTTTTTATAGTCATATATAATTTTATAAACCTCATATATGATTATTAGCCTGTCCCGAAAAATAAAATTTAAGGTAATGGGAAAAAAACGATGCTCTTTCAAGAGCGGATAATGGGAAAAATAATAAAAAAAAAAAAATTGAGTATTTCTTTGCCTCCCTACAAAATATTTTTAGTTTTGGCCGCTATTGGTGTCAAAATTTGCAGAATGTAGAGCACATTAAGGAAAAAATATTTGCATGATGAAATTTAATTCACTTGTTCAATTTTTGTTACAAAAACTAGTAAAATAAAAGTTTTTTTTTGACTTTTTTCTCTTAGTGGCTTAAAATGGTACTAAAAGAACATAGACGATTTAAAGTACACTTTTGAACTTGATTGAGTAACATCCGCGTCAATATGAAAATTTAAAGTTCAATATTGCCAAAAACGTTAATGCATTTTTCTTAAAATAATTTGGGGTCCAAAGTTATTCCATGAAAACTTTTTAAATATTTTTCCCTTAATGTTCAAAACAAAAAAAAAACATTATGTGGTTTGAATTGAGAAAGATGTGAAAGAAAAATTTATTTTTCTAAAAATGTTTAAAACATCCTGGTTTGTTTTTTACTAGTTTCATATAATCCAGTTATTATAATCATCAGAAAAACTTTTAATGTCAAATTTATTCAGTTAATAGTCAATTATATTCTATATTTGAAAATTATTAACAGATCGCAGCCGCCAAGGATTGAACCCATGATCTGTAATGTTTTTGCTATTAACTGCCTCTTTTTTTTTGACAAACTATACTATGGCGAACTTTAACTGGTTGTAGGGAGGCAAAGACAGACTGGATTTTTAAATTTTTTAATATTTTTAACATTATCAGCTCTATAGAAAATTTTTAAAAATTCTTACTAAATCCGCGATATGGATTTCTTTTATTCTTATGAGATTTCGGGGAAGGCATTTGGAGTCTCAGCAAAAGGTTTTCCACCATAACACAATTTTTTCAAGTAGGTTAACTTGGAGAAATTGGTAATGAAGTTACGATTTCGCGATTTTTTATTACTTTAAAGTCAAATAATCAATAATAAATAAAAATGTTTTGCAATATTTTTGAATGTGATATTGTCAAGACAGGGAAGTTCTATTTTTTCAAATAGATAAAACCAACAAAAAAATTGGTTGTCTAGAAATAAGTCGAAATATGTGATTTTTTGGGGTTTTTACTTTCACCGCGATGCGGGAAGGTAAGGAAATACTTTCACTAAAATTTTATGGTGTCATTTTGACACCCAATAGAACCATGACCTTTCTGGTCAAACAAAAGATTAAAGTAAAATCAATGTTGGCAATCGGTACCTTTTCAATACCGTTACCCGTTTCAAACCCTTTAAATTGAATACCGGTATCAATACCAATACTCAGTTTTGGTATCGGATACCTGCATCTAAAAACTTTTTCCTTAGGTATCGGTACATACCGGAATTGAAACGGTTTTTGTTAAAAACCATATTTTTTCTACAAAAAAAATTAATAGGCAACACAGCTCAACATGAAAATGCGTATTGGATTCTGGTAAGTGATTTGTGTAGTGTTTGTTGCGCTGATTCCAAAGCTGCTACCCATATATGTCTATCACGTCGGGATTTTGAGTTATTCGCGGTTAAAGTGCCGAAAAAGGCCATTTTGGAAACTTTTTGAAAGCTTATAATATAAGATCCTGACATGCGATTGACTTGGTAGCAAGCTCATTCAAAATTATGTGATTTTTACTATAAGACAAAATAAAAAGTTCTTGAAATTTAATTTTCTTAAATGGTAAAAAAAATATTATCAAAAAACCTTCCTTTTCTCCACTGATGACGTAGAAACCATGGTCTGGAATAAATCCACATTAAAAATAATCTTTAGAAATACAATGTTTTCTTCTTCAATCACAAACCCTTAATAACAAAACAGAATATGGCATGCGCAAATAAAAACACTTAAGAATACAGAATTGACAAAAATATATGCAAATATATGTCGCCCTACGGGCAAGTAGTCTCAAATATATGCACTCATCTTTAACGTGTATGAACAAATAATTCAGCGCTAAAATTGTTATGTGCAAAAACGAGACAAAGAGAGATTAAGGAATGTTGTTGTTTCTAAGGATCGTAATTGTTGGTGTAAAATAAAAATCTTCTGTTGACGTCACACACTTAACATCTGTAATGAAATACGAACAAACCAACTTCTGCTGTTAGTTTGTCAAGCAGGGCGATAGCTCAGATGGTAGAGTACTTGCTTTGCAAACTGATGGAAAATTTGAAGAACGTGGGTTCTATTCCACTCAGAGTTAAGTCTGTTGATGAAAAAACATATAGAAAAAACAGTCTTACAAATAATCAAACAATTTATCTAATGTAATTTTCCCCACTGATGACGTAGAGGTGGCTACAGAAACCATGGTCTGGAATAAATCCACATTAAAAATAATCTTTAGAAATACAATGTTTTCTTCTTCAATCACAAACCCTTAATAAAAAACCTTCCATTTTTAAAATATTTAGTTTATTTACACAGTGATTTTAAACAAATTTCCATACAAATACACACATAAATATTAGATTTAAAGCACTTGCGGCTAATAATTTTTCTCCATTATAAAAAATTAAATTCCAAGAAAATTTGATTTTGTTTGAAAGAGAAAATTATGCTCTTTCGAATGCGCTTGATATCAAGTCATTCGCATGCCAGGATATTATGTTATAGGCATTTAAAAATGTCCAAAATGGGCATTTTTTGACACTTTAACCGCGATTTTCTCAAAATTGTGACGTGATAGAACAAATTTTGTGATTTTTTCCTATTCTGAGATTCTTATGAATATCTCTTCACTAATCGTAAAGAAAAAAAATGTTTTCGAATTTAAGATTTTTTACCAGAAAATTCCATTTTTGTTTTGATTAGAGTTAGGGTAGTGTCTTTTGCCTTTAAGTAAATTTTTTGACTTGAAAATCGGAAAATTCCAAAAAAAAGCAAAAAAAAGTATTTTAAAATTAAATATTTTTTTTGAATAAAGAACACAAAGTATTGAAAAATAACTTGTTTTAGAAAAATATTGTATTTTAATGTTTTTTTTTTTTCTTTTCGAAACTCAGTAATATGTATTTAGAGACTCAAAGAAAAACTTCTCAAGTAAAAAAATATTTTACTAACTAAAAATTGTTTCCACTCATTAAAACATTTTTAGGAATTGTCGAGGGCCTAAAAATATTTGACAAAGTCTAGTTTATGTTGACAAATTATTTTTTTTAGTAAAAACAATAATTTTTAGATGCATATTTTTAAAGATTTTAGTGCATATTATAGGCACATATTACAATTCGAAAATCTTAAATACAATTGACTAATTCTGAAAATCAGTTGACTCCCTGCAAGCATTTGGAAGAAATATCGCCTAAGAGATCCAATTACATTTAAAAAATTTCCAATTATATTTCTAAAATTTCAAATTATATTTCAGAAACTTACATTTATATTTCAGATATTACAATTTATAACCAAAAAAATTTTAATAACATTTCAAAAAATTTCAATTATATTGGAAATTTTTGAAATATAATTGGACATTTTTAAATATATTTGGAGATTCTAAAATATGATTGGAAATTTTTTGTTAAATAATTTGTATTTTCTGAATTTAAAGTGGAAATCGTGTACTCATTTTTGTTTTTATACCCTCCAACTACAGTATGGGGGTATACTCACTTTGTCATTCCGTGTGTAACGCATCGAAATATCGGTCGGGGACCCCATAAAGTATATATATTATTGATCAGTGATCGATTCTAAGACATTTTAGCGATGTCCGTCCGTCCGTCCGTCTGTCTGTCCGTCCATCCGTCCGTCTGTAGTTAACACGATGCAGTCCAAAATAAAAGAGCTAGGAACCTCAAGTTGGGCACAAATATGTCTTATGTTCCTAGGCAGGTTAAGTTCGGAAATTGGCTAAATCGGACCAGGGGGAAAAAAGTTCCCCCTTGAAGAACTAAACCAACCTCTAAAAAAATACACGTTTTTACATGTTTTTTTGTATTTTTGTTAAATAAATGAAACATTTGATATATTTATCGCGATGGTAAGGTGCTCTCAACGTGCCCCACTGAACCTATCAACTTCGCCCCCCCCCAAAAAAAAAAGAAACGCCCCTGTCATTTTTTTTTTTTTTTTTTAGATTTTGGAGGGTATAAAAGATTCGGCACAGCCGAATTTAACACTCTCACTTGTTTTCATTCAAATGTTATGATTGAAGCACTCTTTGCAGCGCTGATTAATGCGCAATAATGATGCAGTGAAATCATGTGTCTTTGTCCAAAACTCATGTTTTTTATTAAAAAAGTGGTAAACATATTCAAAAGGAAAGCATGTATGAAATTTTATCAAAATGAAATTTTATATTACAAGTTTTATATAAAAAATCTTAACAAAAATTAAAAATGTTGTCCCCTTACTTTAACTGCATCCTCAAGAGCGCTCTTTGGATGCTCTTCGCTGTGTCGCCAAAATTTCGATTTATTTTTGCTGGGTACTTACTGAATAGCCAAATTATTAAAAATAATTCATTGTGCATCGTTGCGTATGATTGTTATTAAAAGGCAATTACAAAATTAATCATACTAAAAAGGTTTTGTTTGTGTTTTTCTGATTGAGGAAGAAAATTGTGTCTTCTAAAGATTAAATTAAATGTGGATTTATCCTAGACCATGGTTTCTGTTGCCACTTCTACGTCATCAGTAAGCAATTACATTAAATTGATTACACCGCTCTACAAATCTGAGGTTTGTCGCTGCGTTTTGGATGAAACCAAAAAATGTTGATAGGGTTTGGTGCCCCGATTCCAAAACGGTCTCTCAAATTTTTCTATCACGCCACAATTTTGAGAAAATCGCGGTTAAAGTGTCAAAAAAGGCCGATTTTGGCCATTTTTGAACGCCTATAAAATAAGATCCTGACATGCAAATGACTTGGTATCAATCTCATTCGAAAGTGTGTAATTTTCTCTTTCAGACAAGATCAAATCCTCTTGAAATTTAATTTTCTAAAATGGTAAAAAAATCATTAGCCACAAGTGCTTTAAATCCAAAATTTACGTATGAATTTGTATGGAAATTTGTTAAAAAACACTGTGTAAATAAACTAAATATTGAAAAAATGGAAGGTTTTTTGCTAATGATTTTTTTCCTATTTTAGAAAATTAAATTTTTAGAACATTTTATCTTATCTTTAAGAGAAAATTACAAGCTTTCGAACGAGCCTGATGCCAAGTCATTTGCATTTCAGGATATTATTTTAAAAGCTTTTAAAAAGGGTCAAAAATACCCTTTTTCGGCACTTTAACCGCGAATTACTCAAAATCCTGACGTGATAGACAAATTTGGGCTCCGGATTTGGAATCAGCGCAACAGACACTATCCAAATCACTTACCAGAATCCAATACGCATTTTCTTGTTGAGCTGTGTTATTTGATATTTGCTAGAAAAATTCTTTATATGTTTTTTTATCAACAGACTAGCCTGACATGAACTTCGAACCGTTAAATCACTCATGTTTTGTAAGCCGAAGCTATAACCACTAGGCTATACTCGGTGTACAAACATCAGTGGCTAAACGTAGCTTGTTTTTTAACTCACAGTAGGTTTCGTGTGTGACGTATGCAGAAAAGATTTTTCTCTAACTCAAGCAATGCATTTAATCTAGAGACCAACAACAATTTTCTTAATCTTTCATTTACTTTATTTGTATGCAAACTTTACTATAGCGGAGAATTTTTTGTTCTTCACACTATAGTAACGCATAGTTAAAGTGAATTGCTCACACGAGCGACATTTGTCAGGGTTTTGTTTTGGAATATGTCAACTTTCATTTGCTTTTGGTTTCATCCTATTCCGATTTTGCTTGTTGCACTGAGCTGTTAATGAAAGTAAAATTTTTGTATGTTTTTGTGTTTTATTTAATAGAAATTGTGCGTTAGTTCTCTCTCAATTAAATAAAAGATATGCAATTTATTGCACTTTTAAACCGATTTGTGTAGTTTAAGAGAAGATTTTACAGCTCTGATAAAAAATGCATTTATGCAAAAAACATGTTTTCAAAAAAGTGGTCTATCGTTCTTATTTGCTTGAACTGTTCAAATGTAAAATTTTAAACAAATGTTGCTCTAAAAAACGTAAAAACGTAAATGTGGTAATTAAATAATTAAGCTCCATTTTTCGTGTAATCGAATTCATTGGCCTTTCGAGACCCCATGAGGTTGGGGCTCTGGGCACTTGCCCCATGTGCCCTAATAGTTAAAGCGGTACTGTTAATAGCTAACAGCTCCCAAAGGAGAATAATAGTTTTATCTTAAAGAACAATTGACAAAACCCTGCCAGATATCGCTTAGTTTTTTTTTTTTTAAATGTAAAATAAAAAATGTTATCATTATTTAAGTATTTAACTTAAATATGACACTTCATATTTAATCTTTATCTTCAGTCAAAAAACAAAAATAAAAAATGTCAAAAGTGACAAACACAGAATTCTATTGTATTTGGCAGTAAAACGAGTACGTAGCATTTAAGTGAACATAATGTAAGATTGTGAGACCTGGAAATAAAATGTACAAGTGTTTAAGTGCGCATATGAGTGTTTGCGTGCCAACGTTTTGTTTTATATCAGAAATACGTGTGTAGAAAATTAACAAAAAAAAAACAAAAAGATGTACAAATTCTACACAGAATAGGACAAAATAAACACACATTTTTTTGCTTAACATTTTTTATCTTCAACTAAAAAAATATCACGTTTCTTCTTTTTTTCCTAACTATAAATAGCTAAAACATTTTTTTTTATCAAACTCATAATATAGAAAAAAATATAGTAGAAATACAATTTTCATAAACATTTACCGCTTGACATAATGGGAAAAGATAATTTTGTTGAGATTATAATATAAATATTTAAGTATATAACCTAGGGTAGCACGAATAATGAATTTCTTAGAATTTAGATTTCCGGGAATCTTATAGTCTAAAAACTCTATGCCTTAAATTTTAGCTAAATCAGACAATTTTAAGCCGTTCCTTTGGGGGATTAAAGATTTTCTTAAAAAAAAATCATACCACCCATTTTTTTTTTAATTTTTGTTTTTTAATTTTACCTATTACAGAGTGATACAAAATCGAACTTTACAAATCGAAATGGGATATAACCAAAAGCAAATGAAATGAAAGTTTTTAGTTCAGCGCTAGATTTTTTCAAGCATTTCAAGCTTGAAATTCCGTTAGCTATAACCGGTATAATATCGCTGCAATCGGTCCAGTACCTACTTACTACATAGCCACTGTGCACCGTTTCATTTTATTGTTATTTAAAAGCAATTACAAAATTAAGCATACGCCACTTATACAGTTTTCAACAGTTTGAAACAAGTCATAAAACAATTGTTTTTCAATCACCCCATTACGTGGAATTGACATACATATAACAAAAATGCGTTTTTTTAGTAAGAAAATCCAAATGTGGGGTGGGTGATCGGCAAGAAAGCGAAATCGTTACAAATTATTTTATGGGTTTTCTTATAAGCATGAACTTAACAAAGATAACAAAGCCGGTTTGATGAAAATCTATGGGTTATCACCGAAGTTATGACTACTTATACGAAAAAACACATAAAAACACTAACAAGGAAGGTATCCCATAGCTTATACTGCGATTGCTCTGCAATTTATATATGTTAATAAGTACCGACAACTTAGTTTAAACTGCAATTTTTATCCGCTATTCTGATGGTTTAAAAAAGGGTTGCCACCTTATGAAAAATGATAGCCTTTTGGTAAAATCTGAATAAAAGCCGAACTAACAGGAATTTCGACAAAAGCAAAAACACGTGTCGCACAGTGGGGGAGATGCACTTTGTCAGAATTACTCTGCGGCCCTCAATTCTTAACCGATTTTAATTTTTTTTTTCCACCTGTAGCTTATTAAATTTCGCATCGACTTATGCAGCCCGAATTTTTAATTTAATTTTTTAGTCTGTTTAAATTAGATTGCGAATGTCAAAAAAATGTGTATTTTTTTTAGTATTTTGGCTGTTAGGTTAGGTTAGGGTGGCCGTGCCAGATGGGCACTCCGCATAGACCAATTGGTCCATAGCGATACCACAAAACTTTTTCCGCTTATCGATGTAAACTAAATACATTGACCTTCATTGCGAATTGTTTCAAGCTCTTCAGGTCTATCCTCGTAATTTCCTCCAAAGTCTCGAACTGTGAACTTCCCATAATTGATAGTCGAGTTCGTGCCAAAGCCGGGCAGTGACACAGGATGTGTTCAATGGTCTCTTCGACGTCTGGTGTCTCGCACCTTTTACAGCTTGCGTCCGTAATAAGATTCATGTTCTTGGCATGTTTTCCGACAAGACAGTGTCCCGTTATTAAACCTGTCAACATACGACATTCTATTCTCGTAAGTGTAAGTAAGAATTTAGTTCTTCCTAAATCATAGCGTGGCCATAAAATTCTGCTTATACGACTTGTCCCAAGTTCCTTCCATCTTCGATTTGCTTTGGCGACAGTAAGGGTATTTCGTTTTAGTTTGAAATGCTGGAGTGGCGGTGAAAGCATTATGGTGGTACCTATGCCATCTGCTCCAAGTTTCGCGAGTTCATCTGCTTTCTCGTTTCCTTCTATTCCTTCGTGCCCTGGTACCAATAATAAGGTAACTTCATTATTTAAGCAAAGTTGTTTTAAATTCTCGTAACACTTTAAAACCGTTTTCGATTTAATTTGGTAGCTCAAGAGTGCCTTTAGAGCAGCTTGACTATCCACGTAGAAATTAAGGGTGGCACCTTTTTCCTTTGCCATATATTCCACAGCTTTTGATATAGCAGCTATCTCAGCCTGAAAGATACTCGAGTCCACGGGTAATTTAAAGATAAGTGTTGGTCTAGTTCCAGTATCGTGAAACCAGCTCCAACACCATGCGATTTCTTCGATCCATCAGTAAAGATATTTATTGAGTTCGCAGGAGGGCCCAGAATTCTCGATCCGGAAATCTAACTTCATATTTCCGGTCGAAAAATAGTTTGGGCACTGTGCAATCAGAGTCTGTGTCCAAAGTTTCGATACTTGAACCAATTTGACTCTTTGAGTCTGAGGCAAGCTTTGTATTTTGGCTGTAAAACGCTTAAAAGTTTACGTATCAAAATGGTTTTTGGCTTAACTAAAAGGTATTTATAATGGCTTTCATACACTCAAAATAATACATTAGTAGATTTACTTTTTTTTTTTTTGCTAATGCTAGTAAGCTTACTTTTAGCAAATTTTTATTTGAGATTAGCATGTTAGCAAAAATATCTTGTAAACTTAATTTAGCGCATTAGCAATTTTAAACAAAAATTGAACTAATTTTTTTTTGCTAAATTTAAAATTGAGTTGACCAAATTTTTACAAGCTTTTTTGCTAATATTAGCAAAAATAAATGGTATTTTTTTTTTTTATTTTCAGAAAACTTAAAATGGCGTTATCTCGGAAACTAAGCCAGATAGAGAAAAATGGGGGCCATTTTTGGTTCTCGGGCTCTCCATAGTATCGCCGGTCCTCTTCACATGTGTGAACCCTAATGGGTCCTAACTTTGGATCCAAAAAAGTTAGCATTCCCGAAAATTTTAAAATATCTCATTAAATATTGCTGACACAACAAAAAGTTCAAAAGCATTTTTGTAGCTCTCAACACGTAGAACAAGAACTCAAAATAATCCAAAGCTCTCCGATTAGTATTTTTGAAGTTATTGAGTTTTGTAATTCTCAAAACCCCGGTGGTCCCCTAAAATCACGTATCTCAAAAACTAAGCAAGGTAGAGCGAAACGGACACAAATTTTGGATCAAAAACTATGACGATTTTTACGGAACCCAACTAATTTTTGGCAAAACATTTTTGCTAACTTTACCAAAAAAATTGTGGGCTCAAAATCAGCAAATTTTCTTGTAGGTTTACAAGCTTTTTTTGCTAACTTTACAGGTTTTTTTTTGAGTGTAGGTTTACGAGTCGTATTTGCAATAACCTACTTCTTGTTTTGCAAAAATTGAGTTAATTTATGACAGTATTGATTTTTTTAATAGATAGCTGTATTAATTTTCCTAAGCACTTATCGCACTCTAATGATACACAGAAAAAAATATGGGGGAAACAAATTTGAGTAATCACTTGTTTAAATTTAACAACAAAAATTGAGTAATTCTTTAATTGATGCAATTAAAAATTTACTTTAAATTTTTAAAAACAATTTAAGTAAATTAATTAATAAAAATTTAATTGTTTTTTTTTTTTAATTTTTTTGTTTAACTCTCATTGGTTTTTGAATTCTCGTTTAGTTTATAGTTTTTTGTGTACGTATATTAAAGTTTGTAATCGTCTTTATAAAATTTACTAATGTTTTTCAGACATAAATATGTTTGGTGAAGTTTGAAAAACCAGGTTTTTGTTTTTTTTTTTTTGTAAAAAAATTTAAAACTTTTTTAAACTTAAAAAAAAAAAAATAGATACATTTTGAGTAAATTTTTAATTGTGTCAATTAAAAATTTACTAAAATTTTTTTTCAAACATTGAATAAATTTTTATTAAAAATTTATTCAATACTATTAAACCGTTTACTGATGCAAAATTTAGAAATTTTTTACTCAATAGTAGTAAAAATTTACTCAAATATTTTTTTAAATTTTTTTCTGTGTATTAATCGCAAAATAATGCTATGAAAGTTAATTTGTGTATTTAAAACGAAGAAGAAAACTTTGTGATAGAAAGGTGCATTTTAAATGCACTTTTAAACTGCATTTTTCAAAAATGCATTTTTTTCAATTAAATTTTTTTTAATGAAGAAATTCAAAGTAATTAATATTACAATTAATTTAAGCCAAAATTCACTTGAATCCGTTTCTTTTTGAACGTTTTACAGCCAAAAAACTAAAAATAAATAAAAAAAAATTTTCAGGCTGCATAAGTCGATGCGAAATTTAAAAAGCTACAAGTAGCAAAAAAACGAAATTAATATCGGTCAAGAATTGTGGACTGCATAGTAATTCTGACAAAAAAAGTGCATGTCGCCCCACTGTGTGTCGGCTTAGAGATTGTTTTATATGAGTTTCGGGGTCGTACGTATGTTAGGGTGGGTCGATGAAATGCATATTTGCGAATCTCGTTAACTAATAGCAAAAACTCGACGCGCATTTTCGAGCTGATTACGGGAAAAATCGTGAAAAAATTTTAGGAGGGTACTTTTAGGCCTCTACAAGCGGTTTTAGTTCGCGGTTTTTGAAAAAAAAATATATTTTTTAATTTTTTAAAAATATTTTAAAAATTAAGTAAAATAATGGTTATTACGAAACAACTTCCAAAAAAAATTTATCTCGCTAATTTTAGCCCGTGGATGCATTTTTATACCCAGGAAAGTTCGATTTATATATATAAAAAAAAATATTTTTTATTTCATAATAGCACTCAAATGGTGCATAAGGCCGATTTAAGATCATGAATGATAAAAATAAAAAAATTGCGGGAATTTCTAGCAATACACAAGTGCAAAAAATTCAAAAATTACAAAAAAATAAAAAATGGGTATCAAAATTTTGGTAAAATAAAGCGTTTTAAGAAAATGATAAAAAAACAAAACAAGTTGGCGGCTATTTATAAAAATCCGCAAGTGCAAAAAATTCGCAAGTACCAAAAAAAAAATTAAAAAATGGAAAAATGGGTATCAAATTTTTGGTAAAATAAAGCGAATTGCTATAAATACCCGAAATTTTTTTATTTTTATCATTCATGTTCTTAAATCGGCCTTATGCACCATTTGAGTGCTATTATGAAATAAAAAATATTTTTTTTAAATATATATAAATCGAACTTTCCTGGGTATAAAAATGCATCCACGGGCGAAATTGGCGAGATAATTTTTTTTTGGAACTTGTTTCGTAATAAACATTATTTTACTTTATTTTTAAAATATTTTTGAAAAATTAAAAAAAAAATGTTTTTTCCAAAAACCGCGAACTAAGCCGCTTGTAGAGGCCTAAAAGTACCCTCCTAAAATTTTTTCATGATTTTTCCCGTTATCAGCTCGAAAATGCGCGTCGAGTTTTTGCTATTAGTTAACGAGATTCGCAAATATGCATTTCATCGACCCACCCTAACATATATACTTCTCCATATAAAGTAGCTCCACATTTACAAATTTTTGATCAAAACTAACTTAAAAAATAATAATTTTGTTAACTCCAAAACACCATTGGATTGGCAATAAAAAAAACCTTTCCATCAATATAGTTTCTTTGGAAGAAATACAAAAAATCGAAAAAACGAAAAAAATCTCGTTTTTCACCCTACCATTTTCCCCTTAAAGCTTCACGATAGCCGATAAAAAAAACGGCAAGTCTTAGATTTTGATCCTCTATAACATATTAAAAGTGCAGGACAATCGGAGTGTAAGCTGTGGGATACCTTTGTTGTAAGACATTTAACCAATTTTTTTTTTAAGTATTCCCAGTTTCATAAAGTTCTTAATAACTTTGGTGTTTGCCCGTGGTTATCTTTGTTAAAGATCAGGCTTTCAAAATAAGTACAAAAACTTGTTACAACGATTTATATTTTTAAAAAAAGTTTTAAAATGAATTTCTAAAAAAAACTCATTTTTATAATATGTTTGTGGGAAAATATTGTGTGTAGGATTTGTTGCTAATTTGATTAAATTTAATTTGGTTTTATCGCGAGTTGATCGGAAGTACATAACTTGAGATATAATAAAAATAGTGAAAATTATTTTTTTTTTCTTAAAAATTAAGAATTTAGTTTTTTTGTACAATTTTTTCAGACTGTTTTAAAATTATAAAACGACTTGTTTGACTTGAAATCCACTTGAAACAAAACTAACTGAAGTCCAAGTACAATTGAAGCTAAAACTCCAACACTTAAATTTAATTTTTTTTTGTACTTATTGGGTTGCTATTGAAAAATTCTCAGATTTCGGTACACATTCATGTAGAAAAATTCTCATTTTCCAACAGAAAAATTAAAATATTTAGAAAAATTTGTCGTATAGAAAAATTTTCAAATTTAGAGGCATCATTCGCATATACATTTTTTTAGGTTCTGAGTTTTTTATTGAAAAACTCGCGCAAATTTAAAAATCTTTTCCTAAGAAAAATACTCGGATTTTACTATAATTTTTCGGCTCTATGAAATAAGGCCCCAATGAAATAAGGCCCCAAATCAAAAATGAAATAAGGCCCCACAAATTTTTACTAAAAAAAATTGGGGTGTTATTTCATTATTTGGGGCTTTATTTCATATTTTGTTTTGGGGCTTTATTTCATTATGAAATAAGTCCCCAAATTTTTAGAATGAAATAAGGCCCCAAATAATATTTTTGATGTGTTATTTCATTTTCTCTGAAATCTGCGGAAGCCAACGACGCAATGAAAAAAACTCCCAATGAAATAATTTTCACAGAAATAAGTCCTAAATAAAATGAAATAACTACAGAAGCTGAAAAAAAAAATACCTAAAAAGATTAGTGCAATTGCTAACGCGCCGACTTAATCTGCGATAAGTATTTCATAAATTCCACTGTAAGATCGAAAGAGAAACTGCATACAAATATGAATTTAAATCTCTACATTAATTTAAAATTATTTTCTCAAAACTACTGAATTTAATCAATAATAAACTTTTGTTAAATTTATTATTGATTCTCAAAAAATAAAAATCTTCAAAATATGTTGTTAAAATATATTTACAATCCTCGAAAAGGAATTGAAATTGGTTATATTCCTGGACATTTGTAGGATTGTATTTAATTATCGATGAAATAATATGACGATTGTTTTAAAAATATTTAAATGCATGTGGTGATGAAGAAGATTCGAGCGATTTTTTTTTTAATTTTTTGTTAAAATCTCTTGTAAAAATTTTTAGCCTGCGGCGCTTTCTTCATCACCACATGCATTTAAATATTTTTAAAACAACCATCATATTATAATGTCATGAAAGATATATTAAAGACGACAGTAGGTTGTACAAAATCGAAGAAAATTTCGCCAAGTCCATTGTGCTAACTCCTTAAACAATCCAATGTGCCACGCCCTCGTCAATAAAAGCAGTTATTTAGACGTATCCGGAATTTTTTGTTCACACGCGGCGTGCATTTCGGTTGGTAGTAGATTAAATAAATTTGGATTTAAATTGAGTCTTTTGTATATGTCGTTCCTTTCACAACTCAAAATATTTCATTTTGCAGAAAACACGTTTAAAGTTTACTATTGAAACTGGTTTTTAATTCAAAAAGGCCGGTACAAAGAAAATGTAATAATGGCGTGTAGTCTTCTCAAACGGTGAGTTTAAAAGATATTAATACGAATTTTTTACACATTATAAAGCACGATATAACGAATAATTCTGCATCATTAACTCCAAAAACGCATTTTTTGAGTTATGACACTATACAAGTAAAGCAGCGATATGTATAACATTTTTAGTTTACCAAAGTTTTGTGAGCAAATTTATAGTGAAATAGCAGATGTTAGTAAGCTTATCGAACGGACCTAATATTTTTTTTTTTTTAAATTGGAGCCTTATTTCATTTTCAAAATGGGGCTTTATTTCATTATGAAATAAGGCCCCAAAAATGGAGTGTTATTTCATTTTATCTTTGGGGTATTATTTCATTTCATTGGGGGCTTATTTCATTTATTTTTTATAAAGCCCCAAAAAATGAAGCGATATTTCATTTTTGGTTTGGGGTCTTATTTCATTGGGGCCTTATTTCATAGAGCCTAATTTTTCTACCGAAAAAGTCTGAGATTACGAAAAGTTTTTTCTACACCAAAACACTTTTCTATAGAGATGTATTTATTTTGAAACATTTTTCAATAGAAATCTTCCTTAGATAAGCAAAGTTTTCTACATAATGGTTTTTAATATTATTAGGGCAATTTTCTAAATTCTGAGACATTTTTCCTTAAGAAAAAGTATCACTTTCTGAGAAATTTTTTCTCTACAAAAAGTCTATGATTCGGAAACATTTTCTAAAATATTCTTTAATAGAAAAATATAGATTCTAAGACATTTTTTCAATAGACAAATTTTCAGATTCCCAGATATTTTTCATAAAGGAAAAATCTTAGATTCTTAAACATTTCTTCTTTAGCAAAAGTCTTAGAATATGAGATATTTTTTAACATTAAAAAGTCTCAGATTCCGAGACATTTTTCCTATAGAAAAAGTATCTTATGCTGAGACATTTTTTATATAGAAAAATTCTCAGATTCTGAGTAATTTTTTCTATAGAAAAACTGAGATTCTAGTAAATTTTTTCAATAGAAAAACTCTCAAATTTTTCCTGAAGTGTATAAAAATAAGAAATACTCAGAAAAAATCCCCAATCTATATTTCGATTTGTTACAAAATAATTGACAAACTTATATTACCCTCTATCACTGAAAAAAAGTGGACGCTATAAAAAAAACACAGCAAGTAACTATTTCAACATACTGCCGGATCCATTCTTTTCCATTTCAAAAATCTACTTTTTGTTTATATTCATGTGTAAAATAGTTAGTTATTTGCATGTATGCGTGTTTATTTCTATGTACTGGTGTTTTTTCCGTTTCATTTATGACTGCACTGTCATATTTAGAACAACTTCATAATGTTATTTCTAGTGGTAGTACGAGCAGTGTGTACCAACAAAAATTTGTCGTAAAAACTTTACAAGAACATAATTCATAAATTTTAATTGTTGGTCATAATAAATTTTAATGTTAGAAAAGTCTACTACCGCAAACAAGTAGAGATTTTTGAAATCACCAAATAACAACATGAGATTTTTTAATCACCAAATAACAACATGAGTTCTATAAGAAAAGAATATACTGAGAGAACGTTAAAAGTGGTAAAATCGAATATTTTGTAAATTATATCGTGGTTAATATTTGGTTGGATTGGCACAATTTAAGTAGATTTCTTCTACATAAGTAACACCCAAATTATTTTTAAATTAAGAATTTTGTGACGGAGTACCAGTCAAATGATGCACAGAAGGCAGAAGAGTTGAATTTAGTAAAACAGTGAAAAGTTTTTCAGCGGTATTATTAGGTGGCTACCAGCGCACAGTGCCACATTTGGCCAATCTAGCACGACAAAAATCAAAAAAAAGTTCCCCGATTTTCATGATATGTTTGTATGTATTATAGAACATTCCTAATAGCATGGAAATAATCATATAAGAACGATAATCCTGTTCGTTATTAACAGATGGGTGCAAAAAGTTGCATCTTGTAAAATCCTGTAAGTAGTGTTCATTATTTCGCATTAATTAAGTTGATTTTAAACTGTTTTAACTTTTTAACAAAAAAGATATTTGTACACTCTTTTTTGGTAATTTTAAAGGAATTTAAAGGCTTTAAGTTATATCTTTTCTTTTTTTAAGCAATTTTATATATTTTTTATTAAATTTTTAACTTAATAAAAATTTTTGAAAAGAAAATTTTATATTTATTTTTTTTTTGATGGAATAGAACTTTTGTTTTTGGTCCCTATTGGTCTCCGGACTTTTTCAGACATATTGACCAATATCCATAGTACTTATTTCAATGGCTAACTTTTGCGACCGTCTGCGACGCCGACTACAATGGGGCGATATGTAAACCTTGTTTTTACATATTTTTTAAACATGTTTTTAAAAAGTGGGAGTGGAAGTTGTCTGACCGACCCCTTTTTTTGTGATATTATTTCTACAGTCCTTGAGAGCATATATAGCAAGTTTAAGGGAATTGCAACCTAAATTAAGCATTTTTTAAAAAGTGGGCGTGGCCGTTAACTGGCATCCCATATTTTTCATAATGTTGTTTTTGAAGTCAAAACGAACATGTATACTGAATTTCCAGTGAATATAAATAAAATTGGATTTTTGTCGTCCTAGATTGGCCAAATGTGGCACTGTGCCACGCCCTAAAATGGGACGCGGACACATAATATGGTATTTCCTTATCTCCTTGGTTCATGTAAAGGACCTCGACTTTCTACTCACATGAAAATGTTTCATTTATAAAAAAAAGAAAAATAAATACCATTTTTTGGAGTGGTTTAGTCCTACAAAGGGAAACTTTTTCCCCCTTGTCCGATTTTACCCATTTTTGAACATACATACCGTGAAACGGTAAGTCTTATTCGTGCCCTACTTCAGGCATATAGCTGTATTGGTTTGGACTGTATCGAGTCCTCCACAGACAGATGGAAAGACGGAGGGACATCGCTAGAATATCTTATAACCGATCATGGATCAATAATATCAACACATTAAAGGGTCGTTCACCGATATTTCGATGCGTAACATAAAGTAAGTATACTCCCATATTGTGGTTGGAGGGTGTAAGAATGTACCAAAAAACGTATTTGAGATTTTACGAGTTACCCGTAAGAGAAGTAGGGCCTAATTTTATAAAACGCAACGCGCCTTTTCACTTTACCTTGGACAATTTTCTATTTTGTAAATCGTAAGGACTGAACAGTTGTTATTTTCGCGTTGAATTACGTGTTTTGAGAACAAATTGTATGGAAAATGGAGTTTTGTAAAATGATCACTTGAAATTTTGGGGCGTTGATGTAACAAATATGCTTTTAAATAGCCAAAAATAATAAATAATGTTGGAATATGTAAACATACAATAAAAAAGTAATAAATGTTTAAAAAAACTCCTCCGGCACACAGTGAATAAATCAAAAATAAAAAAATAACTATATTACAATAAAAACTGAACATAACACGATTAATCTTAGATACCCAGGAAAATTTTTTGGAACAAATTCCTGGTTCAATAGATTCTTGAATATAGTATTCTACGGTAATCACAACAACATTTTCTATACAAAATTGTTTTTCAAAAAAACTACTTGCTCTAAAAAACGATTGCTTTCGGGACAATTTCAAACAAAAATCATTGATTCTGGAATGTTAAATAGAACCGGTTGCAGGGTAATTTGATGCATTCTGGAACCGATTATTTGGAACAGAAAATTTTGCTGGGTAGTGGCTGCATATAAGTCCATTAATAGTTCTAGGATTGGTAAACTATTAAGAAAAATACAGGGCTTCAAACATTGGAAATAAAAAAAATGTGCAAAAGCACCTCTTTGAAGCTGCAAATTTGTTGTCACGTTATATTAATAGTATTGCCGGTAGGCTTAACTTATTAATTTTTTTTGATGAAGGGAGGACCCAAGTTTGTAATTGTACATGATTTTAAAATATTTTGATACTTTTAAATGATCCTACTCATACATATCATACCGTTGGAAAGGTTTTTTTTGTCCATTTTTTTGGTTTTTATTTCTGGTACTTTTTTGTACTTTTGTAATTTTTTTGGTACTTTTGTACTTTTTTTGTATTTTTTACTTTTTTTGGTACTTTTGTACTTTTTTTGGTATTTTTGTATTTTTTTTTTTTTTTTTGAATTCTTTAAAAGGAATCAACCAACCCAATTAATAATGAAAGCCGCTAAAAAGAACATATTACGGTATAAAGTTTGCAAATCACTAAACAGTTTGAAAAAATGTGAAACCCTTAAATAAATAAACACGAAAGAAAAATAAACATTGAAAGTATATCACAGAAAATAATGAGAGTTTCTACTAGTGTAAATATTTTTTTAGAGCTATAATAAACTACACTCAAAATATTTTGTTAGTAAATTCTGAAAAAAACGTTTAAGACAAGCGTTTTTCCTTTTAAAAAATGGACTAGTTATATTTCATTTGAAACAACATACTTTTTAAGTTATTTTTAAACGTTAATAAATGACTAGACATTCCGTAAAAACAAACGATATTTCAGTTATTTTAACTGTTTACAATTTTTTATTTTGTAAAGTAAATATATTTTTTTTTGAATAACAAACTACAAAAACAGTACTTCTGTAAAATTATACGGAATAATCAGTCACAAATAATTTAACTGATAAAAATATTTTTCCGTAAATTTTGTAGTTCATTGTTTTTACAACTGTATAAATCATTTAATATTTTAGGTTTTTTGAAAAACAAACAATAAAACGTTTAAAATAACTTTAACTAAAAACTTTTTTAATAACCGTAAATAGTTACTGTAAAACTTTTCTGGGTGTATATAAGCCATTCTCTGATTTATTTCAAAGAAATTTTTTTTTAGTTAAAGTACCAGCTCTTTTTAAACAAAAAACATTAAACAAATATATATACTCTCCTACGATTTAATTGCAAAGAGAAAATTATTCTTGTACATATGCACCTTTAAATATCCTAATATCCACACTAAAATTTTTTGTTCGGCAATTAAAAAAATCAATAAACCAATTTTTTAAGATTGGTTGAAAAAATACATATTTTTTGTTGTTTTATTTTTTAAGTTAATGTTAAGTTCTGTGTTTGAATAAATTTGCATCATATACATCAATATTTCAAATAACTCCACCCCAGCGCCACATATCGGGTCCAATCATAAATATTTTTTTTTTACAAAACATACATATAATCTGAACTGCTGTACAATCGAACTTAATATAAGAGTTTGTTTAAAAGCTTAATAGCAGCGCCATCTACCGGTAGCAAATGCAAATAAAAAAGCATAAAAGCTTGAACCGTATCTATGGTGTAATTCTTAGTTGGATAGATCTCATAGTAACAATTGCACTCACGATTTTATACAATTTTTATGACAATAAAGCATTGCTATTTGGCACTAATTTGGGTAACCCTGTTGTGAAACAGGGTTTTTCAAGTTATAATTTTCTGAAAGCCTACATCCTCTACTATGTTTTCTCAATTGAACTTTTATTGATCAGACAAATAGTTTAGGAGATATAATTTTTTAAACACCAGAATGGTACTTTGGCACACTGTGCGGCAGAAGAAAAACATCGAAAACAGCTAAGCTGCTCGTTGTGATTTTTGTTATTTTTTTCAACTAATTTATGTTACTTTTTTTTTTTGTTCTCTTTTTTCTGAAATATTCTCTTTGCAGGTGTTGCCTTATCCCTATTAATATTATAAATCTGATTGTTGGTTTATCTGTCTGTCTTTCTGTCTGTCTGTCTGTCTGTCTGTTCCGCAATAAGTACAGAACGGCTTAACCGATTTTCGTGAAATTTTCACCACAGATAGTACTAACCGGGGCGGGAACTATAGGCCATAAGCGAACGCGATCGGACAAAGGGGCGTAAAATGCCACGCCCATTTGTACCATGCTAAAGCTATATCTGCCTGTCAGACAATAACGGAAAAACGGCTGAACCGATTTTCATGAAATTTTCACCACAGATAGTACTAACCAAAGCGGTAACAATAGGCCATAAGCGAACGCGATCGGAAAAAGGGGCGTAAAATGCCACGCCCCTTTGTACCATGCTAAAGCTAAATCTGCCTGTCCGGCAATAACGGAACAACGGCTGAACCGATTTTCATGGAATTTTCACCACAGATAGTACTAACCGAGGCGGGAACTATAGGCCATAAGCGACCGCGATCGGACAAAGGGGCGTAAAATGCCACGCCCCTTTGTACCATGATAAAGCTATATCAGCCTGTCAGACAATAACGGAAAAACGGCTGAACCGATTTTCATGAAATTTTCACCACGGATAGTACTAACCGAGGCGGGAACTACAGGCCATAAGCGACCGCGATCGGAAAAAGGGGCGTAAAATGCCACGCCCCTTTGTACCATGCTAAAGCTATATCTGGCTATATAGGTCAGAAAAATCCGCGATCGGAAAAATGGGCGCAAAATGCCACGCCCCTTTGTACTAATCAGAAACTATGTCTGCCTGTTCCGCAATCACTGAAAAGTGATTTAACCGATTTCACTGAAATTTTTACAACAGATACTACTAACCGAGGCGAAAACTATGAGCCACAATAGAGGGCAATAAGTGAAGAACGGCTTAACCGATTTTCATGAAATTTTCACCGCAGAAGGTACTAACCGAAGCGAGAACTATAGGCCATAAGCGACCACGATCGGACAATGGGGCGTAAAATGACACGCCCCTTTGTACCATGCTAAAGCTGTATCTGTCTGTCCTGCAATAACGGAACAACGGCTGAACCGATTTTCACGAAATTTCACCATAGATACTACTAACCGAGGCGGGAACTATAGGCCAAAAAAATCCGCGATCGGTAAAATGGGCATAAAATGTCACGCCCCTTTGTACTATACAGAAACTATATCTGCCTGTTTCGCAATCACTGAAAAGCGATTTAACCGATTTCACTAAAACTTTTACCACAGATAATACTAACCGAGGCGGAAACCATGAGCCATAATAGAGGGCGATCGAAAAAAGAGGCGTAAAATGCCACGCCCTTTTTATTACACTGAAATTTATTTCTGCCTTTTCCGCAATTATGCTTAAACGGCTGAACTGATTTTAATGAAATTTTCATCACAGATAGTATTAACCGAAGCGAAAACTATGAGCCACAATAAAGGGCTACCGAAAAAGAGGCGTAAAATGCCACGCTGCTTTCTATTACATTGAAAGTTATTTCTTCCTGTTCCGTAATCACGTATAAATGGCAGAACTGATTTTAATGAAATTTTTACCAAAGTTAGTACTAACCGAGGCGGAAACTGTAGATTATTATAGAGCGCGTTTGGACAAAGGGGCGGAAAATGGCACGCCCCTTTGTACTATACTGAAGGTTTTTTCTGCATGTTCCGTTATCATGCTTAAACGACTATACTGATTTTAATAAAATTTATTTTATTGAACGCTATTTCTGTCTGTTCCGTCATCTAGCATAACTGCTAAACCGATTAGAATGAAATTTTTACCACAGATAGTAAGTACTTACCGAGGCGGGAACTACAGATTAAAATAGAGCGCGTTTGGACAAACTGCCTATTCCTTAATAACGATTAAACGACTAAACCGATTTTAACAAAACTTTTTCCATAGATATAACTTTAGTCTGTATCAACTGCCACGCCTTTTGCAATGTACTGAAAGTTTTTTCTGCCGTACCGTAATCACGCTTAAACAACGAACCCGATGTTGTTATAATTTTCACCACAGTTAGTAATTATTGAGGCGGAAACTATAGACACCACCAGACAAAGGCGTGAATTGACACGCCCCTTTGTAATACATTAAAATTTATTTTTGCCTGATCCGTACTCACGCGTTAACGGTGAAACCAATTTTAAGCAAATTTTCACCACAGTTGGTACTTACCGCGGCGATCGGGCAACGGGGCTTAAAATGCCAAACCCTTTTGTATTAAATTAAAAAATGTTTTTTCCTGTTTCGTAACTACATATATGCCATATAAAATGCGATGAGACAAATTAAAATAAAATGTCACATCAATTTGTAATATACAGAACGTTATTTCTAGCTTATTTGCTATCATGCAAAAACGGCTTAACCAATTCCTTTAAACACTACTGCCATATTAGCACCTGAAAACAGTTAAGCCGATTTCAATGAAATTTTCAACACAAATAGTGCTATAGGCAATATTAAATAGCGATTGATAAAAAGGCATATAATGGCACGCCCCTTTGTACTTTAGTGAGAGTTATGTCTGTCAGTTCCGCAAACGTGGAAAACCTGCTGAACAAATTTAATTGCAATTTTCTTTACGTGCTAACCAAAATTGAACTAGATGCTTTAAATGCCACACCCACTTGAACTATTGTGAAAGTTATGTCTTTATTGAAGTTTTCACCACATAAAGTGCTAACCGAGGAGGGAACTATAGGTTCCTTTTAAAAGCCATTAAAGAAATACATTAATTTTGGGGTGGGGCGATTATTCGTTTTTTTTATTTCGCTTTGCGTCGGGATCGTAACAGTTGCCTTTTATGGTCAATATTAACTCACAAAAGTATTGCACCTGCTGGGCAATGTCTTTGGGTTACTTTTTTGATTTGAAATCGGGAAGTTCCAAACAAGGTTCAAAAAACGTTTTGATTTTTTTTTTGTTAAAAAAAACGTTTTTGATTTTTTTTTGTTAAAAAAGGTTTTTATGATGGTCGAATAACTTTTTTTGAACGGCCCGCATCACACACTCCACCCAACCAAGAAGGTTTGTTCCCATGACGGAAGAACACGTACGCACAATATTCCCGACGCTAAGCGAAGTCGAAAAAAATCGACCAAACCTCAGGAATAGGTTTATATTCACCAGGGAAAAGTCATGAAGCAGTAGATAAACTGACTAATAAAAAACTCATTCATTATATAATATTTTTTTCAACCCGGGCAACGCCGGGTGCAAAACAGCTAGTTATGTATATGTGTTTCTCCACGATAATGGGTGTGTATCCCCTACAAAATGGGTAGGCAATTTTATCAATTTTAGAATGTCTGGCAACACCGATTCTAATATAATTGACATTTCAAAATTGCATTTTTTGAGCCTCGCATTCACATTAGCGTTGGTGTTGCTTTTAACGCGAGTGATTTGCAAAATTAGGCCCTTAGTCTTGTTCTAAGAAGAAAAGTTGTTAGATTCGCATATCCAATTTCTACGACTAAGTTCCGTTTTACTTCTTTTATGCAACAAAACTGTTCAGTGAACAGTGTTTACATTATTTTCAATTTTTAGCTTTCTCTATTTGCATTCTTTTTACCTCTCCATAATTTTCTCTGCTAGTATTGAATTAAATACAGTCGTATACTTAATATTATTTATTTAACAACACATCAATCATACGCCATGTTGTACTTTAAATTTAAACACATCATAATGAACTACAAACTTAAAATAGATCTCCATGAGACACAAATTTATGCAAATATTTTTAAATTTATGCAAATATTTCCCTATGTAATTGATGTGTGTGTGTTTTTGTATATCTACGATATTTAAAAAAATCTATATATATAAAAGAGTAATGTGACTGACTGACTGACTGACTTATTGACTGATTCATCATCGCCCAGCTCAAACCGC
Source organism: Pegoplata infirma (assembly GCA_963921195.1). Lineage (NCBI taxonomy): Eukaryota > Metazoa > Arthropoda > Insecta > Diptera > Anthomyiidae > Pegoplata > Pegoplata infirma. The sequence goes on along the minus strand of OY992537.1, from coordinate 186,988,850 downwards.
TGAAGCTAGAGACTTGAAATTTGGACTGTAGGTTCACCTCCCGGAATATAGATCCACTAAGGCTGGATTTTTGCCAGTGTTAATTCTAAGGGGGTAAAAAGGGTAAAAAACTGTACTTTTGGTACTTTTTATATCTCATGAAATAATGGTCCTAGAGACTTGAAATTTGGACTGTATGTTCACCTCCCGGAATGCAGATCCTGTAAGGCTGGACTTTTGGCAATGTTGATCCTAAGGGGGTAAAAAGGGTAAAAAACTGTACTTTTTGTACTTTTTATATCTCATGAAATAATGGTCATAGAGACTTGAAATTTGGAATGTAGGTTCACCTCCCGGAATGTAGATCCTGTAATGCTGGACTTTTGCCAATGTTGATTCTAAGGGGGTAAAAAGGGTAAAAAACTGTACTTTTGGTACTTTTAATATCTCATGAAATAATGGTCATAGAGATTTGAAATTTGGACGGTATGCTCATCTCCCGGAATATAGATACACTAAGGCTGGATTTTTGCCAATGATGATTCAAAGGGGTAAAAAGGGTACAAAACTGTACTTTTGGTACCTTTTACATTTCCTTAAATAAAGATACTAGAAACTTGAAATTTGCAATGTAGGTTCACCTCCCGGAAAAAAGATTCACTAAGGCAGGGTTTTTGCCAATGTTGATTCTACGGGGGTAAAATGGGTAAAAAGTGTACTTTTGGTACTTTTTTTTTATTTCCTGAAATAATGGTCTACAAACTTGAAATTTGAAATGTAGGATCCTCTGCTGAAAAAAAAATTTGCAAATTTGGATTCTAAGGGGGGTCAATGGTGTAAAAAGTGTACTTTTAGTACCTTTTGTTATTTCTTGAAATAATGGGCATAGAAACTTCAAATTTGGAATGTAGAATCCTGCAGTGAAAAAAACATTCTGGAAAAAATACTTTTTGGAAATTGCGTTTCATAGGGGGGTAAAATATTGTACTTTTGGTACTTTTTATATTTCCTAATATAATTTTCCTAGACACCTGAAATTTGGAATGTGGAATACTACCTTTTGCACAATAAAAGTAAAATAAAAAGTACCTTTTATAAAAAGTACCGTTTATAAAAAGTACCTTTTATTAAAAGTACCTTTTATAAAAAGTACCTTTTATAAAAAGTACCTTTTATAAAAAGTACCTTTTATAAAAAGTACTTTTTATAAAAAGTACCTTTTATAAAAAGTACCTTTTATAAAAAGTACCTTTTATAAAAAGTACCTTTTATAAAAAGTACCTTTTATAAAAAGTACCTTTTATAAAAAAGTACCTTTTATAAAAAGTACCTTTTATAAAAAGTACCTTTTATAAAATGTACCTTTTATAAAAAGTACCTTTTATAAAAAGTACCTTTTATAAAAAGTACCTTTTATAAAAAGTACCTTTTATAAAAAGTACCTTTTATAAAAAGTACCTTTTATAAAAAGTACATTTTATAAAAAGTACCTTTTATAAAAAGTACCTTTTATAAAAAGTACCTTTTATAAAAAGTACCTTTTATAAAAAGTACCTTTTATAAAAAGTACCTTTTATAAAAAGTACCTTTTATAAAAAGTACCTTTTATAAAAAGTACCTTTTATAAAAAAGTACCTTTTATAAAAAGTACCTTTTATAAAAAGTACCTTTTATAAAAAGTACCTTTTATAAAAAGTACCTTTTATAAAAAGTACCTTTTATAAAAAGTACCTTTTATAAAAAGTACCTTTTATAAAAAGTACCTTTTTTAAAAGTACCTTTTATAAAAAGTATCTTTTATAAAAGTACCTTTTATAAAAAGTACCTTTTATAAAAAGTACCTTTTATAAAAAGTACCTTTTATAAAAAGTATCTTTTATAAAAAGTTCCTTTAATAAAAAGTACCTTTTATAAAAAAGTGCCTTTTATATAAAGTACCATTTATAAATAGTACCGAAAGTAAACTTTTTGGTACTTTTCTATTTCCTGGAATAATAATCTAAAAAACTTTTTATATTTCCTGAAAAATTTAACCTATAATCTAAAAAAATTGTAATGTTGGAGAATTTGGTAAAAAAACATCCTGGGCAAAACACGTTATGGAAATTCCACTTCTTAGTGGAAAATTGAAATATGGAATGAAGGCTCCTTCGGTGAAGAAAAAACATTCTGGAAGAGGTACTTTTTGGAAATTCCGTTTCTACTTAACGGGGGTTAGAAGGTGTACTTTTGGTACTTTTTTTTTTGTTTCTATAATAATGACTTTAGAAGCTTGAATTTTGAAATGTAGGGTCCTTCGATGAAAAAAAAACATTCTGCTAAAGTAATTTAAAAAAATTCCGTTTCTAGAGTTGTAAAAAGGTGTTTTTGATACTTTAGACTTTTCATGAAGTAGTGATCCTAGGCATTGAAATTTTGAATGCTTGATCGTTTAGTGAACAAATATTTTGGAAAAGTTCTTTTTGGAAATTCTGTTTCTAAGAGTCGCGACGGATCGTAAAGGGTATAAAAAGAGTAAATTTGGTTATTCTTGAAATAATGGTTCAGAAACTTGATATTTTAAATATAGGATCACCTAGCACAAAAAAAACTGTTTTTGGAAAATTTAATTTTAATGGGAAAACGCAAATGGTTATTTTTACCTATCTAACTATTAAACTAAAATCCCCAGAAATAACACCCAAGAGAAGGATATATTTTAAAATTTTAGGATAAAAAGGGGTACCTGGTGAAAGTGGTGTAAATTGGTACTTTTCATATCTATAAGATAAAGACAATAGAAATTTGTATTTCTTTAACGCATATTATACGAAGATGAATAAACTAACATGGAACGAAAGGAGATGGAATTGGAAATGAAATGGAGTAGAACGGGGAACAAACTGGAATAGAGCAGGGAACAATATGAAATGATGCTTTTTACTTAAATTTTGGTACTGCGCAATAACTCCCAAATGAAATAAGTCCCAATGAAATAATCCCAATGAAATAAGTTCCAAGAAAAATGAATTAACTCCACACTTTAAAAAATGAAATAACTCCCAAAGAAAAAATTAAAAATGTCCCAATATTTGGGAGTTATTTAAAAACAAAATTATAACTCCCAAAAAAAATGAAAGAACTCCCAATGAAATAAGTGCCAAAGAAAATGAAATAAGTCCCCATTGTTTTTTTGTAATAAAGGTTTTCTGCGTAGCCAGCCTTCGGCCGGGCTAAGGGATTACAAACTTCATGCATTAAACCCGCCCTCTCTGCAAACCAAAGCTATTTTGGTTATCAGGCCTTTTAAGGCATAACAAATTTGATACGTAAAGGCCTGCTACCCTAGAAAACTTTACTTTGCAGAGAGGGTGGGTTTAATGCATGGATTTTGTAATCCCTAAGCCCGGCCGAAGGCCGCCTACGCAGAAACAATTTTAAGCAAAAAAAAAAAACAATTGCACAGAGGTGTACATTGTTTTCAATTAAAATGAAATAAGTCCCACCATTGATGAAATAACTCCCAATGCTTAACAAGAAATGAAATAACTCCCAATCTATTTTTTGTTGGGGTTTTTTTCATTTGGAAGTTATTTCATAATGAAATAAATCCCAACAAAATTTGTGCAATAAGTCCCACTAGACTGGGACTAATTTCATAATAAAATAAGTCCCAAATCGTATGTAAAATTTTTGGGAGTTGTTTCATTTTTTTTTTTTTGGGAGTTATTTCATTTGGGAGTTATTGCGCAGTACCTAAATTTTTCGTATTTAACTTTTTTTTATTCCATATTTTTCTCTCTATATGTTTTTTTCACTCAAACTTATTTTTATTCTAATTTCTTTTTTCACTGAAATATTTATTCACTCAAAATCCAAAATCCTGATATAAGGGCTCGAAAATTGTCAATATATTTTTTCACCGGAACTAACATTATAAAGTACCAGCAAAGTTATTCACATTTTATTGTTTAAATTATTCATTGAAATATTATTTTATGAAAAACTTAAACGTCCACATGTAAATAAAACAAAGACAACATAGGGGATTTTTTTTTAAATCGATAGAGTTATTCTGATATTTTTATTATCCGGTATTCAATACAACCGGTAACGAAGTACCGGGATGGTAAGCTAGTATATACATATTCCTGTATTACATACCAGTATAAAATCGATACCTATGTTAACATCCCATCACTGTCAAAAGCTGTTACTTTCTTGTTGAATGATTGTGTGACTGACTGACTACAACAAATCAAAAGTGAATTTTACATTGACACATTGATAAGTGTCAAAAAATCAATAATGTGACATTATACGAACACATGAAAAAAAAAATCTCTTTGGCTTGTTTGCCAAAAAAACAAAAGTTAAAAAAAAAACTTTCAACTTTTTTTTTTTTTTTTTTAATTTATTAGACTGTAACTGATGTTGATGGATGATTTAGTAAAACTACTGCTAACTACTTTGCCAGAATACTAATGACACTTTGTAAAAATATTTGGCCGCATGTTGTGATTTTGGTATTATAGAAAATTTTAAGATTATTTTATTTTTTGTAATAATTTAATATTTGTTATTATTAAAGAATTTAATGGTATTATTTTTTTTAAATATTATTTGAGCTTTGAGTTTTACTTAACTGTATAATATTTTCTTTTTATGTTTATTATACTTTACCCCAGATAATCCTTGACAAAATAGTAAACTTTTTTTGAATGATTTTGTGTTTTTATACCCTACACCACACTGTGGTACAGGGTATAATGAGTTTGTGCTGATGTTTGTAACTACCCGAAATATTGGTCCTAGACCCACCTTTAAGTATACCGATCGACTCAGAATCACTTTTTGAGTCGATTTAGCGATGTCCGTCCGTCCGTCCGTCTGTCCGTCCGTCTGTCTGTCTGTCTGTCCATGTAAACGGTGTAAACACGATACAGGTCGCAATTTTTAATCAATTGACTTGAAATTTGAAACTTAAGTCTCTCTTGGCCCAAGGACGAAGCCTATTGAAATTGGAAAAAATCGGTCCATATTTAGACCTAGCCCCCATACAAAGGTCCTCTTTAGTTTTGGCTCAAATGACTCTAATAACCGTACTGTAGAAGGTATCGCTTTAAAATTTGGATGGTAAACATGTTTTGTCTTCACATATCATCATTCCGAATTTCAAAGAAATCGGACCAGTTCTTCTTGTAGCCCCCATACAAACCACCTTCCCGATTTTCACATAAATGTCTCAAATTTCATGAAAATAGAAAATATTTAATTAAAATTTTGTTTGTGTATGTTAAACGCGTACTTAAATAACCTTATCAAACCTGATAATCATCGGACCAGTTTTGGACTCAGGCCCCTTGTGAAAATTTCGCCCGATATTCAGTTAAAGCGGTTTATTGTCAACAAATAGAAGCCTATTTCACTCAAATTTGATTTGTGAGTGTTTTCTTCACTTATTAAAGGTTTTACAACATATAGATCTAATCGATCAATGGGACCCATTTTCCGGGAAACCTTGGTGTAGGGTATTATATGGTCGGTCTTGACCGACTATAATTTTCTTACTTGTTTTCTTTTGATCATTGAGTGTTATTGAAGAAAAATTAAAAAAATATATAAATTTTAAAAGATTTACAAGTAAACATAAAAAAGAAAAATTAAATTTCTTCAAAATAAATTTTATTAAAGATATTTTACCAAACAGGACTTTATAATTTCTAAAACATTCAGCACCTTACTTAGAAAGCAAGATGCAGTCTAAACCAAAATAGCATTAAATTTGGTAAATAAGCACAATCGGATCCGTCTGTATGTAAAATGTAATATGCAATCCAAATTATAAGAGGTCTTAATTTAAGTAAATAAGCGTAATCGAATCTAAGAGATTGTATCAAGAAGACTTAAAAACTTAACTTTTTTGGTCCACCCCTTTTTGTGGGAGTGGATACAAAAATTTATAAAATTGTATTACTTAATTGCAAAAAGTTTTTTGTTTTTTTTTTAACACTTGGCGTCATCTTTGATGAATCCCAAACAAAGTGTTTTAGTCTAAACAAATTTTTATGCTGGAAATACCCTACGAGTATAATCTGAAAATATTCCTAAAGATAAGAGTGATTCTTTCAGAAACTGTTTTGAAATTAGTTCTATAATAGTTCTGGAACTAGTTTTGATTCACTTATATCTTCCATTTTAAATGGGACTTCTGTTAAATTAGACCAACTCTTTCCCCCCAATCAGTGGCGAATACAGGACGGGGGATGCCCGGGCCTTCCAGAAATTATTTCACAAGTTTCAGAATTTGGTACCAAATAACAAGTACAACATTAAACAACTTCTTAAAAAAATCAAAAAAACTTTTAGGTATCTAAACATTTTTCTGAAGAAAATGTTTCGAATCTGCAAAATTTTTTATAAAAAATTGTTCCAAATGAAGTTTTTTTTCTCAAAATTTAAATTAAATTAAATTTAAATTTAAGATTCTAGTATAAAATTGTCCTACAATCTGCAGTATAATGAAAACAAAAAGTCAGTTTCGTGTACAGCTTTTGAGTTTGGGGGGAAAGATTTTTTTTTACTTCAAATTCAAAAAATCATGAATTTACCGTTATTGGACAAGCAAAAACAAGGATCCTTTTTTTGCATCAAAAAAAGTGATGCGAAAGCTATAAAATCATAAAGTTTAGTAGAATTTGCCAAACCACTGCAGCCGATTTTTAAATTAAAAAATCAGAGCCCTCCTTAAAAGGAGCTTTTTTTCTCATGATCATATTTCCGTTTAGATAAATTTTTTTAATCTGTTTTGAAATAAAATTTTACATTTTCAATCTGGATGAAAGTCTAGATTCTAACGCGTTTATCGTATAAAAAATTCTAAATCTGTGAATTTTTTTACGGCAGAAATTCTTACTATATAGATAATATCAGATTCATTTTTCTTAAAGGAATGCTTTTTCTATAGGAAAAATATCTCAGAACCTGAGACTTTTTTCTTATAGAAAAATTTTCTGATTCTAAGAACTTTTTCCCAAGAAAAAGTCTCAGATTCTTAAACTTTTAGTACAGAAAAAATCTCATACTCTAAAGCATTTTTAGGATATTGTTCCTATAAAAAAGGTATCACATTCCTAGATTTGTTCCGTATAGAAAAAGTTTTAGATTCTGATAAATTTTTTCAATAGAAAAAGTCTCAGATTTTGAGACCTTTTTCCTATAAAAAAAGTCTCAGACTCTTAGGCTTTATTCCTATAGAAAAAGTCAGAGATTCCGAGACCGTTTTCTATAGAAAGTCTCAGATATTGGGGCCTTTTTCTTATGTAGAAAAAGTCTAAGATTCTGGCACTTTTTCCTAATGAAAAAGTCTTAATTGTGAGACCTGTTTCCTATAGAATAGTCTCAGACTTTAAGATTCCGAGACTTTTTCCTATTAAATAAGTCTGAAATTTAGAGGATCTGAGGAATTTTTCCTATAGAAATAGTCACAAATTCTTAGGCCTTTTTCCCATCGAAATAGTCTCAGATTATGCGACCTTTTTCCTGTAAATAAGTCTAATTTTTTTTTTCTCAGATTCTAATAACGTTTTCCTTTAGAAAAATTCTCAGATTCTGAGACATTTTTCTAATGGAAAAGGTCTCAGATTCTGAGATATTTTCCCTATTGTAAAGGACTCAGATTCTGAGAAACTTTTCCTAAAGAAAGATTTTCAGATTGTGAGACATTTGTCTTATAGGAAAAGTCTCAGATTCTGAGACATTTTTCCTATAGAAAGTTTTAGATTCTGAAACATTTGTCCTATTAAAAAAGTCTCATATTCTGATTCATTTTTCCTAAACAATAAATCTCAGATTCTGCGATAGTTTTCCTATAAAAAAAGTCTCAGATTCTGAGATATTTTTCTATAAAAAAATCTCAGATTCTGAGACATTTTTCCTATAGAAAAAGTCTCAGGTTGCGGCATTTTTCCTATAGAAAAATTCTTAAATTTTTAGACATTTTTACTTTAGAAAAGTCTCATATTCAGAGATATTTTTCCTATAAAAAAATTCTCGGATTCTAAAACATTTTTCCCATTGAAAAAAATCTCTGATTCTGAGGCATTTTTCCTATGGAAAAAGTGCTTGATTCCTTTTTTGTATAGAAATCTCAGATTCTGATACATTTTTCCTATAGGAAAAGTCAAAGTCATTTTTTATACCAAAATTGCCACGTTCAAAAAAAATTTTCTTCATAATAAGAACTTCCAGATTGACAGATATTTTGCCACAAAAAAAAATCTGAATTAGTTACAACTTTCCTTTAAAAATTTCCATATTTTCCCTGTAAAAATTGTTAGATTTTTCCTTTAAAAATGTTCAGATATTTTTCTATTTAAAATTTTCGAATTTCATTTTTTTTTCTATGCAAAATTTTTTAAAAAGTTTCATTCTTTCTTTTTTTCTTTTTTTTTTCTTCTTTTTCTCTCTTTTTCTTTCCTTTTTTTTCCCCACCCCCCCCCCCCCTTGTACCCCTACAAGCAAAAAGTGGACCTACTTGTAAGTTAAATGTTTCCAAATTTATAATTATTTCATATGACAATAGTTTCAAAATCTAATATTTATTCAGGCTTTTCAATAGAAAACAAGTAAGAAAGTTATAGTCGGTCAAGACCGACCATATGATACCCTACACCAGTATTTCCGGAAAATGGGTCCCAAGTCCAAACATGTACCGATTGGATCTGTCTTTTGTTATGTCTTTATTTAGTGTAGAAAACTCACACAGATCAAATTTTAGTGAAATTGGTTTATTTTTTTGTCAATAGACCGATTTAACTGGATATCGGTCGAATTTTTAATATGAGGGACTAAGCCCAAAAATGGTCCAATTTGATAAGGTTACTAAAGTACACGTTTAAAACCTAAAAATTAAATTTTTATCAAATATTTCCATTTGTATGAATTTTTAGGATATTATGTGAATATCGGGAGGGTCGTTTGTATGGGGACTACCAGAAGGACTGACCCGATTTCTTTGAAATTTAGAATGATGTTTCGTGCATACAAAATTTGATTACATGTTAAATTTCTAAGCAATATCTATTATAATACGGTTATTAACCCTTCTGCACTCCTTGGGTCAATTTGACCCAATTTTGGTTTTAAAACGCAAAATTTTTCCCATTAGTTATAAGATATCAATGTGAAATTTTAATTTATCCATTACAGGGACGAAAATTATGGTTTTAAAAGAATAAAATTAAAATTTTTTCTCCCCCCTCCACATTTAAAAACACGATTTACACACATTTAATATCCTTTGGGTCAATATGACCCAACAAGCGATAATGCAAGTTTAGTTCTACTTTACAATTTTTTTTGTTCTGAATATAATTGAATTGGGTTCATTTTCATTCAGAATGATAGATCAATAATTTTATCGGTCAAAGAATCAATAAAATCGCTTTCATTGATTAGTTTTTCATTCTAAATTTTATTATTCTCGTTATTTATTTTATCATTAAAAATTTTATTATTCTCGTACTGTGGGTTTGATTTTGAGAAACCCGCAAAGGTCAGCCAACCCCAAAAAAGGGTGAGGTAACAAACCCAGAAAACTAACGCCCAATAGCAATTTTCTTTACGCTCTTGCAGGTCATGAAGAGCATAATTAATCACCACTTGGTAAATTATCTGGAGTCCGATTCACTCTTGTTTCGTAGAGTCGTTCTGCAGGGGACTTGTTAGCATGATCTTACGACAATCTCCGAGCAGGGTCTTGCAAATAGAATCGAATTTAATGCTCGTAAGGCCCAATGTAATGTGTTGACCCTCAGACGGCTTGTGGAATCAGTATCATCCGTATCCATGGGTTGAATAGCTATTGAGGAATCAGGCATGAAAATCCAATGTGATGTTCGTTGGAACAAACATGTTTTTCAAGTGTCGAAAGAGCATTCAAGTGTCTTGATTTCCTAAAACGGTGCAAGAATTTCTGCACTCCGTCTGATCTCACTATTTATGCCACCTATATCCGACCGAAAATGGAATACAACTCGCATATATGGGCAGGTGCTTCAAGGTCTATCTGATCAGGTGAAAAGGAGTGCGTTCAAGCTCATCAACGACAGTAGGGTATCCAGCTCTATTGACTCATTGCAGCATAATCGGAATGTGTTGTGCGTCATTTTTATAAAGTTATAACCACGGTAAGTATTCAGCTGAGATGGGCGCCTTTCAACAGATCACATCCTTTCGTTGTCTACTGTCCAATGTCTTGCACAACGAATTACAGAGAAAATTCGTTTCTCATCAGTCAAACTAGCCCTATGTGGAATTAAATCCCTGCAGAAGTCTACCCAGTCAGCTACACTCAAAAAAAAAAAAAAAAAAAAAATACCTTGTAAAATTACAAGCAAAAATTTTTACTTTTTTAGCTACCTCTTATTTTATAAGAATTCCTAGTAATTTTACAAGCTTTTAACCAATAATTTTGTAAGTTTACAAGGTTTTCATCAATAAAATTGTAAATTTACAAATTTTTGGACACGATAAAATTTACAAGGAGATTTCGTAACTTTACTAGATTTTTTGCTAATTCCTATTTTACGAGATTTTTAGTAATTTTACAATATTTTACCAACTTTTTACCAATAAAATTGTAAATTTACAGTTTTTTTGCGCAATTAAAATTACAAAGAATTCTCGTGAATTTACTTGATTTTTTGTAAAATCTTTTTGGAAATCTTTTTGGAAATTTAAAATTACAAAAAAAAATGTATAATTTCAAAAAAAAATTTAAATTTAGATCCAAATTTGTTTGTTAAAAAACAAGGAAAACTGTCAAATATTGGTAAAATGGTAAAATGACGAGGCTTTTCCTAGTAATTTGGAAAAGTTTTTTTTTATGTGTATAATTTGAAAAAAATCAAATTAAATGTCCACAAACAATGTCATTTCTTCTCCCCATAACCCATTTTCTTATACCAACATAATGCATTGCATTATGTGTTGGCTCAAATTAAAAAAAGGTTGAATTTCAAATTTGATTTTTTTTAATAATTGCTCTGGAAGGGCTGATTTATTTTAGTTTTCATTATTTTTGATTATACTAAAACATGGAATTTTGTTTACATTTTAATGTTGGGTCATATTGACCCAAAGGATCATAGGAAGGACACATATGCAAGGGATGCAGAAGGGTTAAAGCCATTTAAGCCGAATCCAAAGCGGGCGTTTGTATGGGGGCTAGGTCTTAACATGGACCGATTTTCGCCAATTTCAATAGGCTTCGTCCTTGGGCCAAAAGATGCTTAAGTTTCAAAGTTCAAGTCAATTTATTGAAAATTGCGACCTGTATCGTACTTAAACCGATAGATGGACAGACGGACGGACGGACGGGCGGACATCGCTAAATCGACTCAAAAAGCAATTCTGAGTCGATCGGTATACTTGAAGGTAGGTCTAGGACCAATATTTCGGGTAGTTACAAACATCAGCACAAACTCATTATACCCTGTACCACAGAGTGGTGTAAGGTATAAAAATTCTCATAAGACTTTGTCCTTTAGAAAATGTCTCAGAATGAGACTGTATCAGAATCTGAGCCTTTTTTACAAAAAAAAATCTCAGAATCTGAGGCTTTTCTATAAAAAAATGTTTTAGAATCTGAGAATTTTCTATAGAAATAATGTCTATAAATTTTAAAATTTTTTTCAGAATCTAAAAAAATGTCTTAGACTTTTTTTAAAGAAAAATTTCTCAAAATCCCAAACTTTTTCTTCATGAAAAATGTCTCAAAATCTTAGACGTTTTCTATACGTCACATGTTGTGTAGCATTTAGAGTTTTATTATTAGTTAAGTTATTCTTACATTAGCACATAAGGGTTAACGAATTTTTGATTAATTTCTGTTTATTAATAATTTTAAATTAATTATTCAACTAGCTTTGAATTATTTATGCTATCTTAGCCATTTATTTTATTGACCTAGTTTTAAGCTAGTGTTAAGTTTTACTTATAGGTATAAATAGAGAAAAAACAAGTAAATAAAGATGTTCGAATGAGTGAGCGGGCGACAGAAGTGCTGTCGCCTCGCATGAAAAGAAAATAAATTGTTTTATTAAATCTCATTTCAGGTTAGTCCCCCCACCATGCAAAAGACGGGTCTTTTTCTCTTAAAGTAGGCTCTATAAGCCTGACGGTTCAGGCGTCGTCCGCGTAGAACGGACAAACCATAAGAACACACCCGCACCAGAACAGAACAATAGGTAAACACTACACATTCTTTAAAAGGATATTTTTCCTCCAGGAGAAATATCCTTTATCCTTTCTTTAAAAGGTTATTTCTCCTCCAAGAGAAATATCCTTTCCTTCCTTAAAATTCTTTAAGCTAGGATATTTCTCATTCTTGGGAAATATCCTAGTTCCGTTTTTTAATATACAACACACAGAATCTGAGACACTAGCTGAAACTTTTGTGTAGGCAAATGCTCAAAATCTGGATTTTTTCTTTTGTAAAAATATTTTAGAATATGAAGCTTTTTCTATATGAAAAGTTTCTTAGAATCTGGGTATTTTTCTATGGAAAAAATATCTGAGAATTTTCCATAGGAAAAATGTCGCAGAATTTGAGACTTTTTCTATAAGAAAAATGTTTCAGAATCTTAGACTTTTTCCCTTGGAAAAATGTTTAAGAATCTTAGACTTTTCAATCAATTTTCAAAAGGAAAAATGTCCCAATTCTAAGATTTTCTCTATAGGAAAAATGTCTATAAACCTTAGACTTTTTCTTTTGGAAAAATGTGTAAGATTCTCACACTTTTTCGATGAGAAAAATGTCTCAGAATCTGAGGCTTTTTCTATAGAAAAAAATTTTTAGAATCTAGACTGTTTCTATAAGAAAAATGTATCAGAGTCTGTTATTTTCTATTGGAAAAATGTTTCAGAATCTGGGAGTTTTGCTAAAGTAAAAATTATACTTTTCTCAGGATTATAGGGTTTTTCTTTAAGAAAAATGTTTTAGAATTTTAAACTTTTGCTATACAGTTTTCATATTTAAAAAGTCGCAGAATCTGAATCATTTTTCTTATAGTAAAATTGAAGATTTTCTCAATATCTATGACTTTTTGTGTAGAATGTTTTAGAATTTGAGAAAACTAGACTTTTTCTTTGTAAGAAATATGTCAGATTCTAGGAAAATATCTTACAAGCGGATTATTTTCTTTTGGAAAAGTTTTTTTTAGTTATGATCATAGAATCATTTTCTAAAGAAACTTTCTTTCGAGAAGTATTTTCTATTGGAAATATGATTTAGAGTCTAAGGCTATTATTCATAATACTTATAGTAGACTTATTGTAAAGTTTATGTGATAAATATTCCTGCAACATCTGTCAAATAGACCTACTTTAGTTATATTTCAGTTTTTATGAATAACCGCCTCAGATTTTTTAAACTTGAGTGAATTTTTTGTGAATCACACTTTAGCGTTATTACAAATTGAGGAATTTTGTAGTGACTGAAATTTAATTAAATAATGTGAATAGTGAGCGAGCGTGCACAAAACGAGTGAGTGAATTTCAAATTTCACTAACTTACCAAACTCAAGAATAAATGATAATAATTAATAAAAATTATATTTTCCAATATTTTCATTTATCAAAACTTAGCAGTTGAATGCAAATTCAAAAAAATTGGGGGGTTTCTGTAAAATATTTTAAAGTCTAATTTAAAAAAACGTTCTCTCTCCCTTATAAAACTATATCAAAATTTAACCACAGCTCTTTCAAAGTATTTTATTTAAGCCTTAAATATAAAAGATGGCAAAAGATAAATAAAAACCTGACACCACAAAAACGAAATACAAAAAATCATAAAAATTAAACATCAACCAACTAACAATGTACAACGAACTCTACTTATTTAAATAAAGAGGTAAGTTGTTATTTTTGTGGTAAAAATAGCAATAAACAAGAAGCAACAGCAACAAAGTATGGGCAATAGGTTGGATCAACCCTTGATTTTTTGGGGGAACTTATACTAGAATATTTTTAAATAGTTTCAATTAGTGGATGTAAAATTTTTTGATATGGGACTTCTGTGATTTTCAATTTTCAAATATAAATACAAACAGATTTTATAATATAATATTGTATTGTATTTAAAATCTTTATGTCTAATCGACAATATTAAACACGAACCGGATTATATTTGTCTAAATGAAGAGATCTATGGACTAAAACTGCATCTACAATTTTTCATTTCGTGATCCTGTTTCCTTGTAAAAGGACTTCAAAGTTTTAAAGGATAACACTTTGAAAAAAAAAAAAAAAAATATTCGTACTTGTACTAGGATGCCACTACACCTTTTCCAATTGAAATTCAGAAAAGATCAATTGTAATTCAGAAATCACAATTGAAATTCAGAAATCCCAATTGAAATTCAGAATAGCCCAATTGAAATTCAGAAATCATAATTGAAATTCAGAAAAGCCCAATTGAAATTCAGAAATCACAATTGAAATTCAGAAAAGCACAATTGAAATTCAGAAACCACACTTGAAATTCAGAAAAGCCCAATTGAAATTCAGAAAAGCACAATTGAAATTCAGAAAATCACAATTGAAATTCAGAAAAGCACAATTGAAATTCAGAAAAGCCCAATTGAAATTCAGAGAAGCACAATTGAAATTCAGAAATCGTAATTGAAATTCAGAAAAGCCCAATTGAAATTCAGAAAAGACCAATTGAAATTCAGAAATCGTAATTGAAATTCAGAAAATCTCAATTGAAATTCAGAAAAGCACAATTGAAATTCAGAAAAGCACAATTGAAATTCAGACAAGCACAATTGAAATTCAGAAAAGCCCAATTGAAATTCAGAAATCGTAATTGAAATTCAGAAAAGCCCAATTGAAATTCAGAAAAACCTAATTGAAATTCAGAAAATCGCAATTGAAATTCAGAAAAGCACAATTGAAATTCAGAAAAACGCAATTGAAATTCAGAAAAGCCCAATTGAAATTCAGAAAAGCACAATTGAAATTCAGAAAAGCACAATTGAAATTCAGAAAAGCCCAATTGAAATTCAGAAATCGTAATTGAAATTCAGAAAAGCCCAATTGAAATTCAGAAAATCACAATTGAAATTCAGAAAATCACAACTGAAATTCAGAAAAGCCCAATTGAAATTCAGAAAAACACAATTGAAATTCAGAAAAGCACAATTGAAATTCAGAAAAGCACAATTGAAATTCAGAAAAGCCCAATTGAAATTCAGAAAACCACAATTGAAATTCAGAAAAGCACAATTGAAATTCAGAAATCGTAATTGAAATTCAGAAAAGCCCAATTGAAATTCAGAAAAGCCCAATTGAAATTCAGAAAAGCACAATTGAAATTCAGAAAAGCCCAATTGAAATTCAGAAAAGATCAATTGAAATTCAGAATATCACAATTGAAATTCAGAAAAGCCCAATTGAAATTCAGAAATCACAATTGAAATTCAGAAATCACAATTGAAATTCAGAAATCACAATTGAAATTCAGAAAATGTAAACAAACCAATTATTAGTCACCACTACAAACATAGACACATTATGCAAATGCAGTACAGAAATGTGTATATGAGAGTATCTAACTTTATTCTCTTGCTACGTATTGTAGAGAGCAGACAGACAATACTCATAAAATGCTTAAGGTAACATCAAGTGAAACTGACTTTTTATTATTTTTCTTTAAAACTAATTTTTCATTAATGCATTTGTCAAGGTAGAGTAAATATTTTTGTTCACTATATTAATTAATTTACAAAAAATAATAAAAATTCTGTTAAACTAAATTTTACCTACAACATTCTATGAGTGTATTATTGTCTGTCTGCTCTCTACAATACGTAGCAAGAGAATAAAGTTAAATACTCTCATAGTTGTACAGCATTTGTTTAATGTGTATATGTAGTGGTGACTCATAACTGGTTTGTTTACATTTTCTGAATTTCAATTGTGATTTCTGAATTTCAATTGGGCTTTTCTGAATTTCAATTGGGCTTTTCTGAATTTCAATTGTGCTTTTCTGAATTTCAATTGGGCTTTTCTGAATTTCAATTACGATTTCTGAATTTCAATTGGGCTTTTCTGAATTTCAATTGTGATTTTCTGAATTTCAATTGGGCTTTTCTGAATTTCAATTGTGCTTTTCTGAATTTCAATTGGGATTTTCTGAATTTCAATTGTGCTTTTCTGAATTTCAATTGGGTTTTTCTGAATTTCAATTGTGATTTTCTGAATTTCAATTGTGATTTTCTGAATTTCAATTGGGCTTTTCTGAATTTCAATTACGATTTCTGAATTTCAATTGGGCTTTTCTGAATTTCAATTGTGATTTTCTGAATTTCAATTGTGCTTTTCTGAATTTCAATTGTGCTTTTCTGAATTTCAATTGTACTTTTCTGAATTTCAATTGTGCTTTTCTGAATTTCAATTGGGCTTTTCTGAATTTCAATTGTGATTTTCTGAATTTCAATTGTGATTTTCTGAATTTCAATTGGGCTTTTCTGAATTTCAATTACGATTTCTGAATTTCAATTGGGCTTTTCTGAATTTCAGTTACGATTTCTGAATTTCAATTATGCTTTTCTGAATTTCAATTGTGCTTTTCTGAATTTTAATTGTGCTTTTCTGAATTTCAATTGGGCTTTTCTGAATTTCAATTACGATTTCTAAATTTCAATTGGGCTTTTCTGAATTTCAATTGTGATTTTCTGAATTTCAATCGTGCTTTTCTGAATTTCAATTGGGCTTTTCTGAATTTCAATTGTGCTTTTCTGAATTTCAATTGATCTTTTCTGAATTTCAATTGGGCTTTTCTGAATTTCAATTGTGATTTCTGAATTTCAATTGGGCTTTTCTGAATTTCAATTGTGATTTCTGAATTTGAATTGGGTTTTTCTGAATTTCAATTGTGATTTCTGAATTTCAATTAGGCTTTTCTGAATTTCAATTATGATTTCTGAATTTCAATTGTGCTTTTCTGAATTTCAATTGGAAAAGGTGTAGTGATAGAAAATGATAGAGGAGCATCTCCCCCAATTTTGCCATTTTATTTTATTTTTCCATTTCAGGAAAAGGATGTGAATAATGTCCTTCGAAAGCTTTATCAAAATATTTTGTTAAAAATGTTTAAGGATAATAAAGGATAAAGTTTTGAAAGGTCGGAACTTACCTCCTTTTACCTGATATGTCAAAATAATAAAATAGGAAAATTATCGGAGATCCTTCTCTTTCATCTGCCATCACCAATGGATTTCTAGGACAAGTACAAACGTTAAAAATATACTTAAAAAAAAATTATTCATCCAAAACTTTGAAGTCCTTTTAAAAGAATACAGGATTATGATATGAAAAACTGTAAATGCAGTTTAACTACATTTTGTCTCTTTTTCGAACGTATTCTATTTAGTTCGTGCTTAATGACTTTTTTATTTTTGTCGGGCGGTGTAATAAATTTTTAAAATGTATTAAAATCACTCCTGCCTAGTATGTAAGTATTTGCTGCTGTTGCTTATTTTAAGTAACTCTTTTACCTCAAATGATGATGAAAAACGTTGTGAATATTTTTAAGCTTAAATAAGTGATAACACTTCAGTTAAGCTTAAGTCAGTCGTCATTTACGGTCATTTTAATAATTACGTGCTTTTACTACAACATAAAGTGTTTGAGTTGTTTGTACGGATGTTGAATGATGGGGTGTTATGTTTTTTTTTTTTTTTGTAACTTTTAACCAGTTAACTGTCTCTTATTTAGTTTTTTTAGTTTTTTATATTTAGTTCAACAAACAAAAAATTGCATAACTAAAATCTAACAAATAGTTTAAAAAATGTTCCAAATAATTGAAAAATGTCTCCTCCATAAAATGGTTCTCATATGAGGCATTCCACACCAAATATCCGGCGAAAAACATATGTGCACCGTAAGTTTTGGAAAAGGTTGTATGGATAGCCCTATATGGAACTAAGAAACTGTGTTTTTTGTTTTTTCATTGTTCAAAAACGGGACCTCTGAGGCGTGGTCATATATTAGGAAAATTGTCAAATTTGTGTCGCGTTGCATTGTTTAAATATTGTTCAAATTAAAACGGAATTTCCAGAACCGGTTATGAAATTTTTCATTTTTTAAATAAGTCAATTTATCCGGCCACTTTTGTTTTATTGTAATTTTTTTTTTAAGTTTAGATGTTTGTCCATCCACACAAAAAAAATCAGAAACGCGTTTTTCGTTTTTTTTTTCAAGAAAAACGCATTTGAATTTTAAATTTCATAACAATTTAGCTGCGAATGAGTATTATTAATTGCATAAATATTACTCATACAGTCTGTTGAAACAACAAAATACAAGCAAATTACTAAATTGTTATGAAATTTAAAATTCAAATGCGATTTTCTCGAAAACAACGAAAAACGCGTTTCTGAAATTTTTTGTGTGGATGGACAAACATCTAAACTTAAAAAAAAGTGGCCGTATTTTTGATAAATTGACTTTTTTAAAAAATGGAAATTTCAGAACGGGTTGTGAAAATTTCCCAAAAAAAAAAAAATTTAATCGATAGCCCACACAAAACTTTATAAGAATATACATTTTTAAGATTGTGGTGCATTCCGTTTTAATGTGATAAATATTTAATCAAGGCAACTCGCCACAAATTTGACAATTTTTCCAATATTTGACCACACCACCTAAGTCCAGTTATTAAAAAATTGAAAAACCAAAAACGCAATTTTCTTAGTTCTTTATAGGGCTATCCATACAAACTATTCAGAAGTTTACGGTACACATGTTTTTTCGCTGGATATTTGGTGTGGAATGCCTCATATATGAATAATATATGAATAACATCTGACATTTTTTACCGGAAAACACAAATTTAAAAAGTCTAAGATTAACTTACTAATGTATAATTAAAATCCGATGGACGATATTGTGCTGTGATCTGCTGGTAGTTAACAGGTTAAGCAATTGACACTCTTATATCATCCATTCTATCATCCCCTTTATCACTTATCACCTCAACTCATTACACTTTCCGTAGTGTTAGTTAAAGTCATTTGTGTAACATTTTAAAATAAATTTTTGTATTTATTTTTTTTGGCAGTCGTTGAGAGTTGCTGATGGCTTATTATACCC
Source organism: Pegoplata infirma (assembly GCA_963921195.1). Taxonomy (NCBI): domain Eukaryota; kingdom Metazoa; phylum Arthropoda; class Insecta; order Diptera; family Anthomyiidae; genus Pegoplata; species Pegoplata infirma. The sequence continues at coordinate 186,969,731 of OY992537.1, read as the reverse complement.
TTTAGAAGCTCAGTTGCACTTAAATCTATCATTAGCTGTTTTATCATGAATTTTAAAAAGTAACACTCACCAGATAATTACAGTGGTAGCAGACTTTTTAAATAAATTTAGCATATTTTTTTTAATGATGAAAGCATTTTAAAAGTTTAAAAATATTTAAATATTTTTTAAGAATTACTAGGAAAGAACTTGTTTAAGAAAACCTTGAAATTTCAAAAAATTTCAAAAATGTTCAGAACTTAGAAAATTTTGAAACATTTTTTCGGAACTTAGAAAAATTTTACAAAATTTTGGATTACACTGTACAACACAAAAAAAAATTACAAGGTCAGATCAAAAAAATTTGATAGAAGAGACAAAAAAAGATATACGTGTATCGGCGTTTCGAAAGTTTACATCTGGGTTTCAATTTAGGGGGAGGTAAAGTTCCCCCCAATTGCAAATGTTTATTAAGTCCGCAAAAATATTTTCCGTGAAAGGGTCTTATAGTAAAATTTCACGGCGAATATTTTTGCTGAACATTTTAACCCCTTAAATCCCTGTTCTAATGGTGTTTTTTGCTTTTTTTTTAAAGAAAGACAAAAAAGACCCATAACTTGAGGAGTTAGAGGGTTAACATATTCTAAAAAAATGTTCTCCGTAACATTTTACATTAATTTGCTGAACCCACCATACACTTTAAACGTAAGCTTTACTCGATATTCAATAAAGATTGACAATACAACATTTGCATTTAGGGGAAACTTTACCCCTCCCTAAAATGAAACCAAGATGTAAACTTTCAAAACGCCGATACACGTATATTTTTTTTTTGTCTCTTCTATAAAATTTTTTTGGTCTGACTTTGTAATTTTGGAAAAAAATTGATTTTGTTGTACAGTGTTATTAGAAAAGAAGAATAGAATCACATACATTTAAGACAACCAACATTTTTTTTTGATCTATCTTATTTATTTTTATTATTTTAATTATTTTTATCAATATATTTTGCATCAAAGTTTTCATTCATTAAATATTTTTTCACAAAAACTAGTTTCAACGTTTTTGGCCAGGCAGAATTTTTTCAATATCAAAATAAATAAAACTTAAATATCTAACAAACAGTTAATTTTAGTACTATAAAAAACAAAAAAAAAATAAACAAATCACGATTTCTCCACCATAATTAAATTTATATTTTCTTGCAAAATCACTACATTCGCTCTTAAAACTGTTAGAAATCAACTTTGCCTGTTTTGGAGCAAAAAAAAAATAAAGATTTTATATAACCACGATTCGCTTCTTACCATTTATGATATGAGTTTTTGTTAATCATTAACAATTGCAAAAGAAAACGCTAATCTTAAAGTGTTTTTGAACAATAATTCATTTCAATATAAAAATATATGTAGTATAAAAAACCCAGACACACAAAAATATAAAAGAAAATAATAAACGGAAGACATACTTAAGCACTTGATATGAAATATAAAAATTAAATCATAAAAAACTGCTCATTTTCGTTTCTTGCGTACCTAAACAACGTACGCATTAAAAATTCTACTAAGGTTACAAAACATAGGAACACAGACCGACACATACATGTAAACTTATATATGTACTTTTTTTACACAAACAACTCACAACATAAATGAGATATGATACCAAAACATGAATACAAAACATGTACAAGTAGTATACGAGTATTTGTAGTAGTGCAGGAAACAAATGTATGAAATTTTAGATGACTATAGGGCGTCCCTTAGTTCTTTTAAATTTTTAATTTTAAAAGACATACATTATATATTTTTTTTGTTATTTTACTTTTAAATGCTAAGATATAATACAAATCAAAAAATAACTACCCATCCAGAAATTAAATTTTTTTGGGAAAATAGAGTACCTTTCCAGTGTTGGAGTAATAACACTGTACAACACAAAAAAAATTAAAGGGTCAGACCAAAAAAAATTGATAGAAGAGACAAAAAAAATATACTTGTATCGGCGTTTTGAAAGTTTACATCTGGGTTTCATTTTAGGGGGAGGTAAAGTTTCCCCCAATTGCAAATGTTGTATTGTCAATCGTCATTGAATATCGAGTAAAGCTTACGTTTAAAGTATATGTTGTGTTCAGCAAATTTATGTAAAATTCTACGGAGAACATTTTTGTGGAATATGTTAACCCTCTAACTCCTCAATTTAAGAACAAAAATGTTCTCCGTTACATTTTATATAAATTTGCTGAACTCACCATATACTTTAAACGTAAGCTTTACTCGATTTTCTTAATAAATGCGAAAGCTCTCTTTTGTTGTGTCTTATTTCTGACTTTCATGTTGAGTTTTCCGTTTTGGTGTATTCAGGGACATATAGTAAAATTTCACGGCGGATATTTTTGCGGAACATTTAAACCCCTTAAATCCCTGTTTTTGAAAAGAAGGACAAAAAGACCCTTATCTTGAGGAGTTAGAGGGTTAATATATTCTACAAAAATGTTCTCCGTAACATTTTACATAAATTTGCTGATTTGCTCGAAATTCAATAAAGATTGACAATACAACAGTTGCATTTAGGGGAAAATTTACCTCCCCTAAAATGAAACCCAAATGTAAACTTTCAAAACGCAGATACACGTATATTTTTTTTTTTGTCTCTTCTATCAAATTTTTTGGGTCTGACCTTGTAATTTTTGAAAAAAATTTGATTTTGTTGAACAGTGTAATTATTAATGTGGTTTTGCAGTGTTTTTTTTAACAAATCAAATGACATATACATTTTCAAAAATGAGATTTAAAATTTAAAACTTAAGAATCTCATGAGAGACCACTTTTAAGATTTTTTTTTAAATACATTAAAGAAAAAACATAAAATAAAAAGCAAAAGGGAGTTTGGACCATTTTTGGAGAAGTTATGAGTAAAGAAGTTTGAGTAAAGGAACAAACTACCACTTTTTGAAAATTCGACATCATTGGAACGGGTCATCAAAAAAATCTGAAAATTTACCACGAAGGAGTTTTCAGGCGCGGATCCACGGGGGGGGGGGGGTAAAGGAAATTACCCCCCCCCCCCCCCCCCCCTCATCCCCCACACCGAACTCGAAAGAAGAAAAAAAGTAAAAAGAAAAAAAAGGAAAAAAAAGGAAAAGAAAGGAAAAGAAAGGAAAAGAAAGGAAAAGAAAGGAAAAGAAAAGAAAAGAAAAGAAAAGAAAAGAAAAGAAAAGAAAAGAAAAGAAAAGAAAAGAAAAGAAAAGAAAAGAAAAGAAAAGAAAAGAAAAGAAAAGAAAAGAAAAGAAAAGAAAAGAAAAGAAAAGAAAAGAAAAGAAAAGAAAAGAAAAGAAAAGAAAAGAAAAGAAAAGAAAAGAAAAGAAAAGAAAAGAAAAGAAAAGAAAAGAAAAGAAAAGAAAAGAAAAGAAAAGAAAAGAAAAGAAAAGAAAAGAAAAGAAAAGAAAAGAAAAGAAAAGAAAAGAAAAGAAAAGAAAAGAAAAGAAAAGAAAAGAAAAGAAAAGAAAAGAAAAGAAAAGAAAAGAAAAGAAAAGAAAAGAAAAGAAAAGAAAAGAAAAGAAAAGAAAAGAAAAGAAAAGAAAAGAAAATAAAAGAAAAGAAAAGAAAAGAAAAGAAAAGAAAAGAAAAGAAAAGAAAAGAAAAGAAAAGAAAAGAAAAGAAAAGAAAAGAAAAGAAAAGAAAAGAAAAGAAAAGAAAAGAAAAGAAAAGAAAAGAAAAGAAAAGAAAAGAAAAGAAAAAAAAAAAAAAAGAAAAGAAAGGAAAAAAGGAAAAAAGGAAAGACGAAAAATGGAAAACGAAAAATGGAGAGGAAAAAAGGAAAAGAAAATAATCTCAAAATTTTTTCGATGAAAAATTCTTCTTAAGGAGAAATGTCTCAAATGTTAGATTTTTCTATATAAAAAAAATTTGTGAATTTTTTTACATGAAAAATTTGAGAATTTTTCATTATGAAAAAATTGAGAATTTTCCTAAAGGAATAACTGAAAATTTTTCTATAGGAAAAACATTAGAATTTTTTTCGGAAAATCTCGAAATATTTAAAATTTTCTTTAGAAAAAATACAATAATTTTTCTAGACGAAAAATACGATAATTTTTCTAGACGAAAAATGCGATAATTTTTCTAGACGAAAAATTTGGGAATTTTTCTAGACGAAAAATTTAGAAATTTTTCTATATGAAAAATATAAGAATTTTTCTAAGAATTTTTGTATAGAAAAAGTCTGCGAATTTTTGTATAGGAAGAGAATTTTAATACGAAAAATCTAATAATTTTTCAAAAGGAAAATATCATACAATTTTTTTATAGGAACAGTCTGAGAATTTTTCTTTAGAAAAATTATGAGAATTTTCTATAGAGAAAATCTGATAATTCTTCTTTCGAAAAAATCTGAGAAGATGGGGAAAAAGTAAAAAGAAAATGAAATTATATGAACATTTTTTCTATAAAAAATGCTCAAGAATCTCTAAATTTTTCTATAGGAAGAATGTTTTTGAATCCTTATAGGAAAAAAGGTCTCGGAATCTTTAAACTTTTTAGGAAAATCAAGAAAATTTTCTTAAGGGAAAATTTGAGAATTTTTCAATAGAAAAAATTTATTAGAATCTAAGACTTTTTCTATAGACAAATTATGCAGAATCTGGGACTTTTTAATAGGAAAAATGTTTCGGAATCTTAGATTTTTTATTTAAAAATATCTCAGAATCAAAGACTTTTTCTTTAGGAGAAATGTCTCATTAAATTATTTCTACTTGAAATATGTCTCAGAATCTAAGACTTTTTTATAATAAAAGCTTAAATCTTTGGCTAAGATAAAAAATTTTAGACTTTTTCGATAGGAAAAATGCATACCCAGAATTTGTGAGTTTTTATAGAAAAAATTTTCTATAATCTGAGACTCAGAATATGAGAATTTTTATATAGAAAAAAACCTAGAATCTGAGATTTTAAGAAAATGTCCCAGAATCTATGAAAATATCTTAAATTCTGAGATTTTTTCCATTTGAAAAATGTTTCAGAATCTTTTTCTGTGGGAAAATATCTTAGACTCAGAATCTGAGACTCCTTCTATAGGAAAAATGTCTCGGAAGCTGAGACCTGTTCTATAGGAAAAATGTTTCAGAATCTTTTTTTTTGTATGAAAAATTTCTTAGATTCTCTGACTTTTTAATAAAAAATATGTTTTAGAAAATGTTGAGAATCTTAGACTTTTTCTATGGAAAAGTGTCTCACCTTTACTTTTTCTTTAGAAAAATGTCTCATAATCTAGGAAATTGACTCAACAATTTTTAAAGGCTCTAAAGTATTTAATTTTTCTTATCTCAGGAACTTTCTGGTTTTAGTTTTTCAAAACCTACAAATTTTGGTGAAGAAATAACGTTTCGGTGGAAAAATAGAATAGAAAAACATATTTCAGAATCTTGGAGGTTTTCTAAGGTAAACGAAATTTTTTCTTCTAAAATAGGAATTTTTGGTGGGAAAATTTTTTCTGAACATTTTCTATGTGTATCTGAATATAAACAATTTTCAAGAGCAAGAATTTTATAAATTCTTAAAACTTTTCTGTAGCAAAGTTGCGCAGAACCTCAAAAGTTGTCTATTGGGGATAATGTCCCAGATTCATAAACTTTTTCTTTAAGCAAATGACTCTAAAAAATTTAAAATCAGGAAACTTTTTTGAATTAAAAATGTCGCAAATCTGATATAATATATTTTCTAATGAAAATGTTTTTTTCACAATCTGGGTCTTTTGCTGAGAACTTTTTGAGGAGACATTTTTTTAAATATCAAACATTTTCTTAAATTGTAAATTTTTTTTACGGGAATACATTTTTAAAAATTGGTAATGTTTCCACAGAAAAAATCATAATAAACAAGAGGAAAACACTAAAAAACCCTTAACTAATGATTCAAATCCAACCTAACGTTCCTGCAAAAAAAAAAAAAAATTTTAGTAAAAAAAATTTTTTCGAGTAAAAAAAATGTTCCCCCCCCAAACTCAAGTGCTGGATCCGCGCCTGGTAGTCTTGCATATTTGTTAACATTGTGAAAGATACATATTTAAAGATTGGTTTATTTGTTGAGCTAATAAAATAAATTTAAAAATTCCACTACTTGTTTTAAGTTTTTGGGAGACGCTATTGTACAAATATATAGTTCTTGCTTTAAAAGTAACCGAAAAAAATTTTGGTTCAAGTTTCATAAAAGAAAAAAAAAGAGAATTATTTTTTGGAGTTTATGATGCTTTATGAAAGTTGTCGTCTAACAAATTTTTTACTTTTTTCAATTCCAAATTTACAGAGGGTGTATATTACATATGACTGGCAGTTGTTTGTATGAAAAAAAGTTTTTCTTCTGATTTTAAACGTCTGGTGAAAATGATATTGTCCTGGGCCTACAACTTTTGTGGCACAGTATTTGTGGCCAATCGGATTAAACAAAATCGCGCCCGGCGATTAAAGTTTTGAAATTTAGAAAATTAAAAAAAGCAATCTTGCGACACATTATAATAATTGATTTTAATGCGATCAACATGAATTTAAAAAAATGTTTAAAATCTCTCGAACAATTATCGAGATATCGTTATTAGAAACCTTTGGAGAAATTACTGTTTTTTCTATGTTCTAGAAATAAAAAAAAAATAAAAATTCATTTTATTGAATCTTTCAAAAAGCTTCAGACAATCTTTAATTTCAATTTCGGTTTAAGTTTTAAATTCCTAGAAAATTTTTACTAAAAAATCGAAACTTCGTTTAAATATCGAAAAAAAAAATTTTAATCCGTCTATCAATTTTCGAGATATCGCTTTTTAAAATTTGCATAAAACCGCGTTTTTTATCATTTGAAGCCGTTGCGCCTTTCGATCAAAGTTTTGAATTATCAAAAATTTCCACCAAAATTTTCGTATTTTGAAAAATGCAACAAAAAAATTATCTTGTCATACATTTTTTATTTCTTTTGGCATGCTGAATACGAGTATCACAAAAAAATTTCCTATAGTCAAAAAAATAAAAAAAAAAATCCATTGGCTATTTAATAGAGTTTAAGAGAAATTTTAATTTAAACTTCATTTGAGCCAAATCAAACCATTCTTAACCAAAGGCGCCCTTCGATCGAAGCTTAGAGTTTTTGGTGAAAATTGTTTAAAAAACCAATACTTTGATAAAAGGTAAAAGTAAAACAAATTTTGAGATTTTTTTTTTAAATTTCTTTATCATAGAAAACATTTTCAAAAGGTGATATCAGTAAAAGCGTTTGATCGATTAAATTTATTTATTTATATATTTGCTTAGCAAATCAATATTTATAAATATGACATAACTTCAAATATACATACATATATTTTTTTAATTTTTAAAATTTTTTAAAAAATCCAAAAATTTGGCCGCCTAGGGTTAATTTAATCCAATTGGCCTTAACTTTAAAATTTTTACCACATAAATTTAAGGTCTAGTAGAACTAAAATTTTCCCGGACACTTGTGAAAATCAAAAGTTGAAGAAAAAATGCCACTCTAATGTTACATATGGATACTGTGTAGAATGCTCGTATTTTTATTTAATGCGTTATAAACGTGTTCTGAAAATTCAAAAATAAAACTCTTTTTTTAACAAAAATCTAAATTTATGAATTTATTTAAGTTTCTAAATATAAATGTTTCGTTTGTTTAACAAAATGTCAAAAAAAAAAAAAAATTAATTAAAAAAGTGTGTTTTTCCAGCGGATGTTTTATTTCACCAAGAGGATAAATTTTTCCCTCTTGGTAATATTTCACTCATTTACGAGTTTAACCAGCCTATGAAAGTAAGACATATTTGTACCCATCTTTAGGCGTCTAGTTCTTTTGGTTTGGACTTAATCGTGCTGAAAACAGACAAGCAGAGGACACAAGCCTTACCAATATCATTTATGTTCAGACTTTATTTAACCTTTTATTACTTCACAAGTCTTGAATATTTCAATGTAATCTACTTTATTTCTCAACGGTTAGGAAAGCTATTTAAACAAAACATTTTTACTTAAAAAAATTTCAAAGTATTCCTCCTACCATTTCTTTACGATTATTTGCCAAAATGCTCTTATTTTGAATATATTTGAATATGTATATAAATATTTTCATTTCTTCAGTTCCATATTTATTCAATTTTACATATTTAAACAATACATCAATGCCACTTTGTTGCAATCTAACCCACTAATCTGACATATTAATTTTAAATGAAGTGTTAACAAGCATTTGTATGCACTGTGAAACAGAAAGGGGTGATACAATGTTTCTCAAAAAGAAGGACATAAAAACGGGAAAATATGTTTTATTTATGGTTTAAATCGGAGACTATAACTGTTATGAGGTCTATGGAAAAAAGTCAAATTTAACAGTTCAAAAATATTTTTTCAAATAAAAATTAAAAATAACAGTTATAAATGATTTACATAAATATAAGTTTAAAATAACAGAAATAAAAAACTTATTTAAGTGTTTTTATCGGCGCATGCCATTTCTGTTTGTTATTAAGGGTTTGTGATTGAAGAAGAAATCATTGTATTTCTAAAGATTATTTTTAATGTGGATTTATTCCAGACCATGGTTTCTGTAGCCACCTCTAAGTCATCAGTGGAGAAAATTATATTAGATTTAAATTGTTTGATTTTTGGAAGACTTTTTTTCTATATGTTTTTTCATCAACAGACTTAACTCTGATTGGAATAGAACCCACGTTCTTCAAATTTTCCATCAGTTTGCAAAGCAAACTGACAACATTCGTTTAATTGCATAATAAGGAAGATAAACGAACAAAATTGAAAAGTAACCGTTTCTTCCACACTCATTTGCACCTACTAATATGGGACGCAAAAAAAAATAGATGTCCCTTTATTTTTTCTACTCTACAAAATAAAACCAATTCCGTAAAGATCCGCTGGTGGCACTAGGGAGACTTTCTTTGTAAGTCTTAGAATCCGAGGCATAATTTTTATGAAAAATATCACAGAATCTGAAATTTTTACAGGAAAAAAAATCGCATAATCTGAGACTTTTTCTATAAAAAATGCCTCAGACGTTGAGATTTTTCCCGTAAGAAAATATACTTTTTATATAAAAAGTCTCAGAATTTAAGACTTTTTGTATAGGAAAATGTCACAGAATCATATATTCTTTCTATAAATTTTTTTTAGAACCTGAGTATAATTCAGTAGGAAAAATATCTCAGAAAATTTTTCATATACGTAGACTTTTCTAAAAAAAAATATATTTTCAGAAAATTATACTTTTTCTTAAGGAAATGTTAAAAAGCATTCATCTCGAACTTTTATCTTAACTCTGCTAGATCTCAAAAGAAAGTGTTTAAGAATTATGTTGTTTTGGTTTCAGAAGAATGTTTCAGGATCTCACATATTTTCTGTTGAAAAAACGTCTCAGAATCCAAGTATTTTTATAAATTTTCTATAGAAAAAATTTTAAATTTTCTAAAAGTGTTTCAGCAACTAATAATATTGGTGAAGGAATAACGTTTTAGAACCTCAGACTTTTTCTTTAGGAAAAATATCACAGAATCCGAATATTTTTTTAAAGAAAAAGGTTTTAGATTATGCGAATTTTTCTGTAAAAAGGGAAAGATAAAAAAACCTAGAGCCTGAGAAGATTTTTAATGAAAACATGTTCTTACATTTGAAATTTTTTCTAATCACCGAAGTTTTTATGTTACTAGAATTTTTCGGTTGAAAAAATTCCTCAGGAAACTAAGAGTTTTTCAACATGAAAGTGCATTGGAATCTGAGAATTTTTCTATAGCAAAAATTCCAGAAAAGCTTTTCTATGCGCAAATTGCTTTAGAACCTATGATTTTTTTAGTGGGAAAATGTCACAGAATCTTAAAATTTATCTTAAAGCAATTGCCTTAGAAACCTTTTTTTTTAAATTTCAGAAATTTTGTTAAATAATCTTTTCTTCGGGAATAAATTCTAAAATTTTTTTTAAATTTTTCTATTAAAAAAATTGTACTATACATGAACAATCTAAATTAATGATGCAAATTAATTTTGAGTTTTAATCCAAGAAATATTTTTTGAGCAAAAAAAAATTTCAACATTTGAACCTCCGTTAACTGTTTTTCTTGGTTTCAACGTTTTCAATCTATGCTACGTCTATAATATTTGAAAAATATATTCATTTTCCTCCAATTTCTCCACTGTTCAGCTAATAAAATTTACATTTCATTTCAAGGACTCTTGCTACTTCATTTAAAATGCATATCGATTGATAAAATCAGATTTTATTTTATTTGTAGAATTTATTTGTTTGCATTTCTACTTGAACATTTCTTTTTGCCTTCATTACATTGTTTTATTTAAGCCAATGCAAAAATTATATATTTTCAAATAACAGCTGCGGTTTATTTTTCGAGGTTTATCTTTCAACACATTTATATAAGAGTGGGCGGGAACTTTAATTTTCAAAGTATTACTAACGATGTTGTGCAAAACTAAGAGCTTTATGAAGAAACCAAAGAATCCGTTTATTTTTAGAGAAAAAGCAAAGGGGAAAGACAAATCGATTTTTAAATTGTCTAGGTCAATGGCTCAAAATCGTTGTTTAATCGATTTCAAAATACTTAAATCAATCAAAAAGTAATACACCAATACCCCGGTTTGCGTCGCTTCGGTTTGCGTCGTTTCGAAGTTGCGTCGTTTTCAAATTTCTGTGATTTCGAAGTTGCGTCATTTTGGTTTCAGTTTGCGTCACATGGCTTCGAAGTTGCGTCGCCAGTGCTTCGATTTGCGTCGTTGATATAAAAATGTGTGTACAAAGCTAAAAGAGAAAAAGGGATTTCCCGTTTATATTTTAGTTTGCGTAGCATGACTTCGAAGTTGCGTCGTTAGTGCTTCGATTTGCGTCGTTAATATGAAAATGTTTATACAAAGCTAAAACAGAAAAGGGGGATTTCTCGCTTAAGGCTAATGCAAATATGTATGTAAAGGTTGTCTGCTGGTTGAAAGTTGAAGGTCGTTAGTAGTTTCAAATTACATTTGCTGAAGAGAAATGTAATGAGTCAAAAAAAAAAGAAAGCAAATAAGCTTAGAACAAAAACTGGACATTTTCAAACGTTTTAAATTAGGGGAAAAGGCTGTTGATATTGAAAGAGACCTTGGATTAGCATTTTCTACAATTAAATCCATTTGTTCCAGAAAAGCTGATAAAATTAAAAAAGTTCAAAATACAAAAAAAATTGCATTTTTTTATTGAAAAATCTATTTTTTTTGCTAAAATTATGAATCTCGGAACCAATTAAATGAAAATCAATACAAATGTATGAAAAATCGTGCTTCGGTTTGCGTCGTTTCGGTTTGCGTCGCGTTACTCCGGTCCCAATTAACGACGCAAACCGGGGTATTGGTGTACCATTAATTTATTATATTTTTTTCGTTGTAAGCCAAGTGTATTTAATTTGTTGTTTTGTGTTTTTTGATTGAAGAAGAAATATTATTAATTTTTCAAATTTTAACACAAGTGCGCCGCTGACTTTTCGCATAATGTTTATTTCGATATTGCCAAAAAAAATATTTTTTGTCCACTCTAATATATATGAAGTGTATTTATCATTGATTTCATAAATCAAAAGAAAAAAAATAATTGGAGTAAATATGTATTGGTTAAATTAAGGTAAGTGATGTAAAGATAATGCAAATACACATAAAGCCTATTATATTTTTATATAGTATAAATCAATTATACAAAAGAAAGATTTAAAAAATTTATTGGTTTGTTTATTGAGTATTGTTGGATTTATTATTTTTCAATGGAAGTTCGACTCAGAGTGTGCATTTAGTGTGATAAAAAATCAGTTTGGCCGTAAAAATAAAACACTGAAGTACCTTGAAGGTGGAAATGATTGTAATAAAGAAAGTTGCATTGCTTGGTTGAAAGCGCAAACATCAAAATATCAATAAAATTTAAAAATAGTTCAGATTTGTTCTTGTGTGATTAAAACATATTTTTAGACATTACTTAAACTGGAAATTTTAGAGGAGTCTGTTATTTAAAACATTTTTCATTTGGTCTCATATTCTGCATTTTAATAAATATATGTTTACATATTTACCTACTTTTTATATTTTCGTACAACTTATTACCGTACATGGCGGTTATTTAATTTATTTATAAAAAAAAATCTAGAGACTATTTTCAGGGGTTCCTCTTTGGCAGTGCAACGGAACGTATAAGTTATAATATTTTGTTAATGCATTCTCGATGCGTATGATTAATATAATACTATATCTCTAATTATGCGTCTGATAAATATTAGTTAAATTTAAAAATTTTCACTGCATAAATTCAGGGGCTTGCTTTTTTATATGTAGTTCATCACTGCGTATGAGTGATATTTTTTTAGTTTATTTCAGTGTTGCCACCTCATGTGTAATTACACATATCATGTGTAATTTTCTTTTTCATGTGTAGCCCATGTGTAATTGTCTGCATGTGTAATTCATGTGTAATTTGAAATTTTTACTTTTTGGAGCATTATTTTTCACAATTTGTTTTAACAAGACTTTTTGCAGATTTTTCTGCAGAAATGAATATTTTAACGATATTCTCTGTCATTCACTTTAAAAAAATAACAGAAGTTTTTTTATTTATTTTGCTGATTATGTATGCTGAGTTTACAAAAATATTTTTGTAAACATTTCATCTGATTATTTAAAAATTTTACAGAAATTGTTTTTTTTTATTTTGTGAAATTTTAACGATTATTAAAAAATAGCAAACTATTTTGCTAATTTTAAAAAAATACTTAGTTATCATAAGTATTTTTCAAAATTTATTAAAAAAAATTGACGATTTGAAAAAAAAAGAAAAAAATACAACAATATGTTTCTGTTTTTTCATCAAGTCTGCAGATTTTGTGCTTTAATCAGCAAAGTTTTCGTTAAAATGAGCAGATTTTCAGCCGAAATCATTATGTATTTTTTTTGCTGTTTTTCAGATTTTCTTTTGACTTGACTTATTGTTATGTTATCCAGGCAGAAACGTTATCCAGGCAGAAACGTTTTTTGAGCAGTAAAAACCAGGCTTAGGGAGGATTATACAATGTCCAGTTAGCTGTTAACTGTTCATTTAATGGAGTCTTACATATGTCAAAATCGACATAATCGACAGACTTAACTGTTATATTTTTAAAATTTACAAAAAAAAGTTATTAAAAAGCATGTGTAATTTCATGTGTAATCTTGGCATAATCCATGTGTAATTCGTGATTTTATGTGTAAGTTTGGCATGATCCATGTGTAATTTACGATTTTGTTGGTGGCAACACTGGTTTATTTATAAACTAAAAAAACCTTAACTAACATTAACTTAAATTAATAAACATTAAAAAAAAATGTTTTTATTATAAAAAAAATATATTAATTTTCGCTTAAATTTTGCCTTATCATTTTTGGAATTTTAAAGTTTGCAGTTTATTAAAAACAATGTTTGCAACATTTTTCTAGAATTAACGTTATATTAAATAATTTGTCATTCCATGCAAAACTTATTGAAATAACGGTCGAGCACCCCATTATGAATATTTATTATTGATCCATAAAGGTTTCTTAGACATTCTTGTGATATTCATCTATCTGTTTGTCGATAAAAAAGTTTTTGACGAAAAAAAGTTTTTAACGAAAAAAAAAAAAAAAAATTCTTAATAAAATTAGAGCTCGAGCTAGATCTGTACTTCCAGAAAAAAACAAATAAAATTACTGGCAAAACATGTCGCCATTAGGCACGTCTCCAAAACAGAAAAAGCTAATTCCTTCATTTGTGTCTGCAATTCCAGATCATATTTGTAACCCTTGCGAAATAATGTTAGAGATAAAAAAGTTGAAAGAAAGTATGAGGTGACGTTGAGATTTCTAGAAATCGAATTGTAGTGTTGGAAACGGCGTACGGACATAGCGCCCAAGTGCATATCGCCCAATTTAAAAAAGTCATTCCACCCAAAAAAAATGTGTGTTAGTTGTTGTTGCAAATTTTTTTGGACGATATGGCCATTATTTTTGGGTATTTTAACAATTTTCTTTAAATTTATATAAATTATCAAAAATGTCATATTACCCAAATATCAAAATGTTATACCCGAGTAAAAATAAACATATATAACAATATATAACTTGATGCAAACATAATAAATCATATATGATTATACATCGCGTAATATATTTTCAACATTTTTTAAATGCTGTCATATGTAGTTATATATAATTGAATCATGATTCGGATTAAAAGGTATACGGTTGATATAATTATATAAAATTATATGAGGGTCAATACAAAATTTGTTTTTCTGTATAATTTAATATAAAATTATATATAACCTATTCTGTTCCATATATAACACTATATGTTTCCATTTAACCAACAATTTTCTAAGTTTTTAAGGAAAAGTATGAGAAACTTTTTAAAATGTTCCTAAACATTTCCTTGTAGGGTTATGTATATCACCTATCTGGTTCGAAGCGTACCCGAACATTTTTTTTTTAAGAAAATTATATGTTTGGTGAATGTATCGTTGACCTGTGGTGTAACTCAACCCAAACCAAAAAACACCAGGATTTTACATGTTTTTATTCAATTAGATCTAATTTGATCCACTAATATATGGCAATGTCTGGTCAAAACTCGGATGAAATCAAATCATATTTTATACAAATTGATCTTTTTTAATGCAAAAACATCCACCATTTTTCGGATCAAATTGCGTATAAATATATATTGTGTTACATATCATTATATATTGTATCATATAAAAATTTTTACTCGGGTATTTATAAAATGTCATAGCACCCAAAAAAATAATCATAAAACTCACCAAAATTTTTTTTTTTTAACACAATATTTTAAAGTTGTTATGCGTAGCCGGTCTTCGGCCGGGCTTAGGGATTACAAAATCCATGCATTAGACCCACCCTCTCCGCAAAGTAAAGTTTTCTACACTTAAAATATTATGTAAGTAAATTCAACAGAAAATACGTTTGAAACAAATGAAACTTTATTTAAAAAACGGACTACTTACATTTCATTTAAAACAAAAACCATTCTCAGTTATTTTTAAATGTTAATTAATAACTCTTGAAATCCGTAAAAATAACTTAAAAATCCGTAAAAAATGACTGACAAAATTTTACGGAAAAAACGGTTAAAAAAACGGAAATTTACATTCATTTTTATTTATTTTTTTAGAAATAATTTTAAAAAACTTCGAACCTGAGCAGAATCGAACTCATAATTTCTGGCTGATAGCCCAGCACGCTACCCTCTGTGCCACAAGCTACTTATATTTTCAGCAACTAAATTTCATTTTCAAATTCAAAAAAAAAATTCTAATTTTAGAAATTTTTAAATAACTGACAAATAACAAACGACAAATAAAATAATGTGGTTTGTTTTTTAAATAACTGAAAAAAACAAACGTTACGGAAAATTTTATTTAAAAGACAGTTATGTATTTGAATAAACGTTCAAAAAGTTGTTTAGAATATTTGTATGTGAAACAAACGAATTTTCTTTTAATATTAACTAAAACGAAAACTATTTGTTTGACTGTGAAACAGTAACTGTAAAACTTTTATGAGTGTAGGGTAGCAGTCCTTTACGCTACCAAATTTGTTATGCCTCAAAAAGGCCTGATAACCAAAATATCTTTGGTTTGCAGAGAGGGTGGGTTTAATGCATGGAGTATGTAATCCCTAAGCCCGGCCGAAGGCCGGCTACGCAGAAAACCTTTATTACAATAAAACAAATCATAGAAGTCGTAATTTCGACATTTCGCCCAAAAAAAATATTTTGGATTTTTTGACAATTTTGTTTTGGGAGAAATAACATTTTTAGACCTATCATTTTGGGCTATATGTCGCAGCGTGGGCGATATGTCATTCACGGTTTTGGGCGATAAGACCTTGGGCGCTATGTCCGTACGCCGTTGGAAACTTTCAAAATTTATTCTGAAGAAACTGTAAACATTTTTGCGTACTTTATGGGAAAAATATTGAAAAAATTCCAAAATATCGATTTTAGTGCTTAAATGTTGATTTGTAAAACACATAATTTTTTTTACCAAATTCATCTTAAAAGTTCGAAAATGTTGAGTATGTTATGTGAAACATAATAAAAAAATATAAAAACACGATTTTGGTCCAAAAATTGTGATCAGCATCTGTGGACCAAAATCGCTGATCAGCATTTTTGGACCAAACTCGCGTTTTTTATATTTTTTTAATATATTTTAGATAGGATTTTACAATTTTTGGGACCAATTTGGAGACACAATAATTTTTTTTAAAAAATTCGAACATAAAAAAGTATTTTTTTTTAAACTTTGACCGCTGCTTGCCGGCTGAAGATGCCTTTGCAAAATTTTTTCACAAATTTTCACACAATGAGCTATTCCGTGGCCTTCGTTCGGCAACTATTGCGACAAGAAATTTGAAAATTTGAAGAAAACTTTAGATTTGAAGGGACGCCCTTATATTCGTGCCTTAATTCAGTCTATGTCTTTTATTTTTGATTGCATCGTGTCTTATACAGACGGACGGACATTTTGACCTACTGACGTCAATTGCTGTAAAACTTGACTTGTTAGGGAGTGGATGAAAGCTTATTTGTGTTCGGCATCAAAAAATCTTAAGGATCCACCCTCTCACATTTCTGTTACAGACCCAAATATCGCATTTTGCAGCTTTTCGTTTTAAGTTTATTAGTAGTATTTCATTATTAATTTTATAAATGAATAAGAATCTTTAAAATGGTATTATTATGGAGCGGTAAGAGCAAATTCAAAATTTATTTTTTCTAAATTATTTAAAATTATTAAATCTTTCAAATTGCATTATTACTTTTATTGACTTTCAAAGAAATTTTAAAAGTTATAAGGCGTTATTTTTAAAATTTATGGAAATTTTGCGAAAAATATTAATGTAGGCTATCCAAATGAGCAAAAGCATAACCAAAACTTTAAGTTTATACACACCATAATAAATTACGGATTTTTTTTTAAATGTTACCTCAATTGTGAAAAAACTCTTGCTTTTTGACGAATTTAAAAAGAAAGTTAATAAAACGGTCAGTCCCGATTTTTTTCAAAAAATTTACTTGCGCAAACATAAAACCTTTTCCAAACATAAAAAATTTTATATGGTTTTATCGACTCATTTTCCGCATCAAAATCTATATAATTCTATATAATCATATATGATGTTTATAAAATTATATACAACTATATAAAAACTTTTTTACTCGGGCATCTAAACTAGAGATGGGCCATGAGCAGATTAGAGCACGATTCACGTGAATCACGCGTGAGTGTGACTGATTTCAATTTTACTCACGTGATTGTGAGTGAGTGTGAGTGGAGAAAAAAATTGAGTGAGTGTGTGTGCGTGAGTAAGATTTTTGCGTGAGTTTGCGTGAATTATTTTCTCTTTATATTTCCTTTTATACCAAAAAAGGAACAAAAAAATTGTAAAATTTGGCCAACTTAAGATTTTGTCCCGAAAAAAGCAAAACAAAAATGTAATATTTCGCTGAACTGTAGGTTAGGTTAGGTTAGGTTAGGTTGAGAGGTTGACGTAATGTCCACAAGACCAGATCCTGATCCATAGTGATACCTCATGAAAAGGGGTGGGGGGGGTGTTGAAGGGGGCGGGGAGGGGGGATTGTGGTGTTGGGCTTCTCTACACATTAATTCACGTTCTTCCGTCTTCCTGTCCCATAGCATGACTATTTAAGTCCACACATGCGTCTCATCAAATTTACTCATCTTGATATATTTTAACATCTTCCACGGGCTGATCCCTCTTAGTTCCTCCACATTCTGAAAGAAATAAGAGCCAAAACAATTAAATCGAGTGCGAGATAGTGCAGGGCACTGACAAAGATAATGGAGTGAATCTTCCACTGTCTCTTCGTCCCCGCACCATCTGCACAAGTCATCCTCAATTAATCTTAACATTTTCAAATAACATTTCAAGCCGGTGTGGCCTGTTATTATACCTACATACTTCCTTAGATCTGCCTTTTCCATATGTAAAAGCGTTTTTTAAACACGCTTTTCGCCGCGAGTCCATAGAGCCTTTGTTTGGATACAGTCATGTCTGCATTCCGATCTTGAATCCTCTTGGCGTTCAAAGTTCTGCCTGATCTCCATGTAAATAGCATCCAGGCCCAGATGTACATCGGTCCTAATTGCGTTGGATGGTAGAATGGCGCCCATACGAGCTAGCTCGTCCACTTTTTCATTCCCTAGAATATTTTTATGACCTGGAACCCAGCACAGTCTTAAAGAGTGTTGTTCGATAAGAGCCTGAAGCTCTTGGCGACAACGGCTGACTACCCTAGATCGTATATTCCTATTTCCTAATGCCTTTAAAGCCGCTTGACTATCAATGTATATAATGATATCACTAGAGTAGATCGGTCTCATTGAAATGAGTCTAGCAGCCTCCGACACTGCATACAGTTCCGCCTGAAAAATATTACAGCCGTCCTGTATCCGTAAGCTATATTCAATTCCCAGTTTTTCGCAGTAGACTCCACTACCTGTTCCCTGTTGCATTTTTGATCCATCAGTGTAGACCTCAATTTGATGTTCCCCGCGAAGTGGATTTTCCCAGTATTCCCTAGATCAGCGGTTACCAACGTATGGTACGCGTACCACTAAGGGGTACGCGAAACTGTCCGCAGGGGTACGCAAAATTTTAGACATTCGTTTTAGATTAACCTTTTAATGCTGGTTCCGCGTCTGGCTTTCGAGGTCAGGTTTTAAGAAAGATGAGGTGAAAGTTCACAAAAAACTTTTTTTTGCAATTTAGAGAGCATTTTTTGCAATATTTTTGGATAATATTTTGAAATCTGACCACTTCTTTTCGATTAACCATTTGATGATGATTCCGAATATGGTTCTCAAATTTTTCTATGATGTCAGGTTTTTGAGAAAATGTGTGTCAAAGTTCTCAAAAAAACGTGTTTTTGGGCATTTTGTTAAGCACAAAATGCCCTTTCATTGTATATACGAGGGTTTTTCATTCGAAAAGTCATGGAATTATTGATCTGACTTTGTATTAAAAAAAAAAATTTTTAAAAATTTAAATCTTTATATTTCCGACCCCTGTGATGTGCTTTTGAAACTTTTTATGAAGTTAAAAAAACGTCCGTTGTCTTAATTTTTGGTGTTGAGTCGAATGGTGAAATCAGATTTGCAATATTTTCAGCCGTTTTTGCTCTGCCGAAAAATCAGCTCAAAATCCGCGTTTTCAGATGCATTGAACCACCCCAAGGAGCGTTTTCCCAAAAAAATATCTCCATTGTGTTGATCTCGCCTAAATTTTTCGAAAAAATTATAATACCCGCAGATCAAAATGAACTCTAATATTTACGTGTGAAGTTTTTTTACGAAAACAAAAAACTCGTTAGGGGGTACGCGGCTGATAAAATTTTAAATTAGGGGTACGCGAGCCAAAAAGGTTGGTAACCGCTGCCCTAGATGGTATTTCAATTTGTACGCTCTCATCCCATACAGTATGGGGAGTCATATAGTCAGTCACACAGTTCTCATATCGATGATTTCGAATAGGTTTTGTGTGGCCATATTCCCGCACCCTTAGCACACATTCGCTGAACTGTAAATTTTGCTGAAAATTTTGAAAGATTTTTGAAATTATAGTTTTTGAAATTTTCGTGAGTGTGAGTCAACGTGAGTGTGAGTGAAGCTTGCGTGAGTGCACGTGAGTGTGAGTTGTTTAAAATTTACTCACGTGATTGTGAGTGAGTGTGAGTAGAAAAAATATGCTCGTGAGTGAGGGTGTGTGATAAAAAAAATTCCTGTCGTGAGTTAATGTGAGTCAAAAATCACTCACGCGCCCATCTCTAATCTAAACTCTATGTAATATACCAAAAAAAAATTTCATTCGCGGAAATTTTTTTCGCGAATTTTTTCTTGCCAACATTTTTTTTATTTTGCTATTAATTTATGAAAATAAGTAGAATACGATTCATTACAGACACCAGCGTTGCCAGTTTTTGTTGTAATTTGTCCCCAAAAAATCCTCAAATCGACTTTGATTCATCATAACTTTTATAATAAATGGGGGATAAGGTTTATTTTGGTCAAATTGGATTCGTGAACATGTTTTCTGTAAGTCTGACCAATTAAACAAAGGCCAGATCCACGTACACAAAAATTATGTAGCAAAATGTTGAATAGAAAATTGTGCATCTTTTTTTTAAGTAGTCAACACATTTAAAGTTATATTACTATGAACAATTACTTTTTTATGAATCAATCTTATAGAAAAAATGTTCGCGAACCCAATTTGACCAAAATAAAAGATATCCGGCAATTATTTAGAAAGTTATGATAAGCTAAAGTCGATTTGGCGATTTTTTGGGGACAAATTACAACAAAAACTGGCAACACTGACAGACACACAACTTTTCAAAAAAAAAATTTGCGGATTTTTTTTTTTCGCGAAAAAAAAATGCATTCTCTAATTTTATATTTAAAAACTATCCCAAAAGCATAAAAATTTAATTTTTGTAGTACCTAGGCTTTACAATTTCAAATCGTGAATATCGCGAATACTAGCGCTGACTTCGAAAAACGACTAGCGCCATTGAACTCAGCTTTACCAGCAGGGTGCCAAGCCTTTTAATTTTTGCGACTAGCGCAGTTTAATTAATAAAAAACGTTTTTAATAAATTAAAATTATAGTGACTTGTGTGATATTTAATTAACTCGAAAATATAAAAAATCCTTCGGCAACCTCATAAGTATGTCAGAATTTCATTAAATGTTGACTGATATTCTCAAATTTAGGGGCATGTCACAGACTCGGTTCCGTTCAGAAGTAGAATAAGAGGTTTACTCGTAAATTGCAAAGTTAATATTTTTTTCGGAATAAAACCACTTTAATGCAATTTAATTTCACTTTGATTTTTGTAAGTGATTTTTTTTTTAAATCCGAACGGAATTGAGTCTATGGTATGCCCCTTAGTTTACTTTTTTCATCGAACAAAACAAAATTAACAACTTAATGTTTTAAATATTATATTTCTATTATACAGAACGACAATTTCATTATAAACTTAAATATATCAGCATTTATTGAAAGCATTTGAATCAATTTCTTACATTTATTTTTCCAATTATCGAATATTACTGCATATCAATCAAATTATTTGTTTGACAACCAACCCACACAAACTGATAAGCATCAGCAGCAACAAAAACTACAACGAATTGACAACCTTTTAACCATACATCGATTTTCTATACATAACTGTATAGGATTTTCTCATCGACCAACCCCCACATTATCAAATTTCTAAACATAATTGTATAGGAATTTCTTATCGACCAACCGACCGACCGACCGACCAAGCAACCAGTCATTATCTATCCTGTCCGTCATTTCTAATCAACTGAATATGGCGTTCATCATTAGAGGTTAAAAACAATTGTTAAAACGCATTTTGATTGAGAACCCAGCCAACATTGTTTAACGTGCTTGAATTGTTAAAACACACGCACCCATTTTAATTAATTTAACACGAAATCAGTCAACCGATAATAGAGACAAAATGATCTACTCGTGTTCACAACTAAAACAAAATGGCTTTATTACATGCAACTAAATAGAAATTTTCGAGCCAGCCATCCAAATAAAAATAAAATTTGTTCAAATTTATAAAAGTGCACAATGGGGTAGGGAACTTAGTTTTTATTTTTTTTTGTGTAATAAAATATTTTTTTAAAAGCTCTGATATTTCAAAGGCTTAAACAGAATTATAATATTTTTTATGGTCAGGTAATATACCCAATTCGAATTGAATCTGAATAAATGCTTAGTGTCCGACCGAAAAGTTCGGCCAAAAAACGTCACTTAATCAAAAATTTGGTATTTGGAAGTCTTTTAACAACTTTTTTATATGGGGTAGAATTGTTGAGGCGATGGAAGACGATTCTGAGTGTAAAATTTAAGAACAAGTACGAAGTTAAGCCACAATTTCGAAGTTCGGTAACCGAACTTTTTTCAATTTGGCCGAACGTTCGGTTACCGAACATCTAAATTGGTGCTTAACTTCGTCATCGCCATTAAATTTGAAAGTCAGAATGGTCTTCTATCGCCTAAACAAACAAACGGCCATCAGAAAAAGCTGTTAAAAATGCTTGCAAATATAAATTTTTAGCCAATACCGTTTTTTGGCCGAACTGTTCGGTCGGACACTATAAATGATATATGAATAGAAAACAAGAATCTAAGTCACAGACGATCGGATAGAAGGACATATATAAGTTTGTTATTGTGTTTGTGACTCATAGAAATATTAATCTGCAACCCCATCAGCCGTGGATCCAGCTCCAGAAACATTTTTTTTATACGATTTTATTTTTAAAAAATGCTTTTTATATTATTTATTTTAAAGAAAATTTATTGTTTTTAATTTATTTTTTTTAATTTTTACAATTAAAAATTTTAATTGGATTCATTTTTTTTTAATTTTTATAATTAAAAACTAATTTATTATTTTTTTTTTTTTTAAATATTAATAAAATTTTTTAATTTATAATATTAAGTCCTTAATTAAATAAATATCCATTTATTGTTAATTAATGACATACAAAAATTTTTATATGCGCATTTTAGTGCTTGGTCCGGATTTAATTAAATTTTTAATTAAATTTACGAATTTTTTAATTATTTTTTTTTTTGTGTAGAAAAGTTTTAAAATTAATGAGCTTTACAAAAGTTCAGATTAAAATTTACAAAAGCTCAGATTTTAATACACTTTTTTAAAGAAAATTCTCAGCTACTGAGACATCCCAGCAAAACTTAGATTACCAAATAAGGTATAAAATAAGGTATAGGATCTCTTATTTTATACATTGCGGCCTTGATGATTTTAACAGGCGATGAGACTCAAAGTAATGCATCCACATTATCACAAAGAATACCAGTAAGGTATAAAATAAGTCATAAATTTATAACGAAGAATACGAGTAAGGTGTAAAATATATGATATTTTATAGGTTACGAGAAATGAAATAATATAGCATACCAGAAGATAATATATATGGTGTTACGAGTAGCGAAAAAGTAATTGTGTATTAAATTTACTCACGTGATTGTAAGTGAGTGTAAGTAGATAAAATACGCTCGTGAGTGTGTGTCGTTAGAAATTTCCTGTCGTGAGTCCATCTCTAGTTTAAACTTATGCATTTTTTTATAAAATAATTATTTTTTATGTTATTGTAATGCATTATGCATCCAATTATAAATAATGCATTATTTCAAACTTTCAAATAATACATAATGTAACCAAATATAAGTCATCCATTATTTAATGTTTAGAAATAATAAATATGAAATACATTTTTTTCAATAATCATGCATTACGTAGCAAATTATTAGTAATGCATTATTTTTTTTTTTTTTTTTTTTTTTTTTTTTAAATAATACGTTGTGGAACACTTGAAAATAATACGTTGTGGAACAAATGTTTGGTAAGACATCATAAAATAATGCTACAAATAAGTTATATGCATTACCTGGTAATGTGTTATATAATCACTACCCATTACCAAAGTTTTGCTGGGATTTTTCCCACTGAAATTTTTTATACATAGAAAACTTCACCGCATGAAAATATTTTCATATTTAGAAACGTTTTTTAATACAAAACTTATTGGATTCTGAGTTTTTTACCATTTAAAATTTTTTTTAAAAATTAAACCTTTTTTTCTTAGAAAAATTTATTATTTTAAGACATTCTTCTAAAGAAAAACACTAGGATTTTAGATTTTTTTTATTGCAAATGCTGTACTTATAGAGATATATTTTTAAAGAAAAAGTCTCAAATTCTCAAATATTTCAAAAACATATTTTCTATAGAAATAGACAATGGTTCTGTGACATTTTTGCTAAAAAAGAATTCTCAAGTTCTATAACATTTATCCTATAGAAAAGTCTCAGCTTCTGAGACATTTTCATACAGAACAAGTTTTAGCTTCTGACACATTTTTTCTAAAGAAATTATTTCAGCTTCTGACAATATTTTTCAATAGTCTTATTGTTAGTATTTTTCCTATAAAAATTTTATATTTTTCCAATAAAATAGTTTCAGATTCTCAGATTTTTCAATTGAAAAAGTCTCAGACGTTGAGCCTTTTTGCTATATTATATTAAAAAGAGTCTCAGATTCTAAGACATTTTTGTTATAAAAGTCTCAGACTCTACCAAGGGAAGTATTTTAACCCTTATGAACCGATTTGCCTGAAATCTTAAATTTATATAAAAGAGATAATTCTAAGTTTGGGGGTTCTCAACTTATCGGCCATATCGGGTAAAAAATTGCGAAAAAATCCGAAATATATAAGTTTTGGGGGTATTTATGTGAAGACATAGACCTACGATATGCATATGAATATGAAATAATCTTTATTAAATTTAAGTCTGCACGTATTTTTGCTCTAGTCGATATTCCTGTTAGTTCGGGAATTATCGAAGTTTCCACGAAGGTCCACATTGTTTTATAAGGAGACAAATGAATTTTTAAACACTGATATGGACGATAAGCAGAGACACCCCAACCTTAAAAACATTAAAGACATTTTTCGTATAGAAAAATCTAAGATTCTATGACAATTTTTCAATAGAAGAAGTCTAAGTTTCTGTCACATTTTCAATAGAAAAAGTACCAGATTCTACGTCAACCTTTAGAAAATTCTAAGATTTCAAGACAAAATTTCTTTAAAAAAAATTTTTGATTCTTAGTCATTTTTCTAAACCAAAATTCTCAGATTATTTTTTTTTTTTTCTCTTTTGTTGTTTCCAATAGTTCTTAAATTTTTACTATAGAACAATTTTAAGATTTATCCTTTAGAATTTTTTTTTTTTTGATTCATTCCTCTTTTACTTTTCCTCCATATTCTTAAATTTTTCCTATAGAAAAATTCTTAGATTTATCCTTACGAAAAATTTAAAGATTCTGAGGCTTTTTTCCGCTAGGAAACTTCTAAGTTTCCGAGACATTTTTCCTATAGACAATTTTGAGATATTTATACGTTTCTCCTAGAAACAATATAATTCTTATATAATTTCTTTTTCATTTTCTCTTGTCTTTTTCTTCTTTCAATTCTTCGATAGCGGCTTCGCTAAATAATTTTTTTTTTTAAAGTTTTCAAATGAGTACAAAGCCATATATAACATTATTTTCAACAGGGCACAGTGGGGAAAAATTGACTTTTTTTGTCCAATTTTGCCTACAGGTCGCAATTCTTAACCGATTTTAGTTTCTCTTTTTTTGTATTTTAGCTAATAAAATTTCGCATCGATCTGTCACGGTAGATTTTTGAAAAAAAATTTCGGATTACTTTTTATATTTTCCTAAAGTTCAGAAAATTTTCATTTTTTCAGTACTTTTGCAATAACAAATTTATTAGGCTTGGGACGAATATGCTTTATAGACTAAATTAAAGGTATTGGAACCCCTTATCAACGACGTGATTAGTATTTGAAAATATATTATTATTTTGGTTTAAAAGGTTATATATTTAAAAGTAATGTACCAATTTCAATGAAATCTTTTTTAGATTAAAGCTTCTGTTTTGCTTGGTCATAATTGGTACACAAAATTTAAAAAAAAAAATATTTTATTTTTTGCTTAAATTTTACCTTATGATTTTTGGAATTTAAAAATTATTTTTTAGTCTGTTTTTTGAAAAAAAAGTTGTTACATTGTAAATTCGAAAAAAAGAGTTAAACAATTTTGCAAAAATACTTTATTTACCAATAATGGTTAAGAAAATGATAAGCTTTAACCTAAAAAAAAATTCATTGGAATTGGTACATTATTTAAAATGACATAGGTACTTAAAAGTTAACATTTTTAAGTTTTCATATGTTTATAAAAAACAAAATAATAATAAATTATCGAATGCTATTAACGTCATTTAAAAGGGGTTCAAGTACCTTAGATTTTGTCCATACAGCTTATTCGTCCCCTGCCTATTACATTTTTTAGAGCAAAAATTCTAAAAAAATTAATATTTTCTAAACTTAAAAAATATTCAAATAAAATAAAAACGATTTTTAGAAATCCACCATGACAGGCCGATGAGGAATTTTATTAGCTAAATTTCAAAAAAAGAAAAACTAAAATCGGTTAAGAATTGCGACCTGCAGGCAATATCGGACAAAAAAAATCCATTTTCCCCACTGTGCTGGGGTAATAAGGTCAACTCATTGGGAAATAAGACCATATGGCCTTGTTGTTTAAAAAACTTGTGGTTTTTTGACACCTGTCGAGTCACTTATGTTGTCTCAGCAGTTAACGCTGATCAGAGCGTCAAATTTGTGATTTTTTACATTTTAAACGAAATTTAAAGTGAAATGTTATTGATGAATTAAATATTTACTTAAGTTCGCAATGTTTTATGGTTTTAGTTTGAGTTCACTTTTATAAATTTTTTGAGAGGCCTTTACAACGTCAAATATTATAATAAAAATTAAGATTCCGTAAGAAAGAATTTTAGAAATGGAAACTCGATTCCAAATCAGTCCATTATCCAGTTTTTAATATTTTTGATAACGAAATTTCGAGGGGTCATGCTATAAATGTATAAAAAAAAATACCTTCGACCTTACTTAATATAGTCTAAGAAAAATATCTACAACTCCTCTGTCCTATTGTTCCGTGACTGTTGTTGTTGCTATTTTTTTTTTTTGTATACTTTTGCTGCTACAGCCATTATTATTGTTGTTATTTGAACGCACTGATTAGAATTTCAATGTGACAATTTATTATTATTACTATAATGGCAAATTATCTTATGGATGACCTGACAAATGATAGAGGCGGAATGAATGAATTGATTAACGAAACGTTTATTTTTATATATAATAAAATGATAGATGATTGGAATGCGAATTAAATTTAACTTTAATATTGCAGGAGCAACACAAATATGCTGAGGTGAATAAGGTAGATGAAGGTACGAAATTTTTGTATAATATATATGGGGCATTCCATGCCAAATCACTCACTTTTAGGCCCGACCCCCTTCGATTAATTTTATTTTTGGATATGTTTTAGTACGTATAAAATGCAACTTGCAGCCAAATTTTCAGCCTTTTATACCAAGGTGGTGTTGAGTAATCAATTTTTTAAAATGGCGATTTTTTCCAAAAAATTAAAAAATTTAAATTTTCAATCAATTTTGACCAGTAAAAAATATAGATATTTTAAAAAAAGTTGGACAACGTTTTGTTGGTATTTAAATGTAGTTTTAGAAAAAAAATGTGAAAAAATTATTCGAAGTAATTATCACTTATTTTTTGACGTTTAAAAATTAAAATCGACTTTTTGAAAAAGTCCGAAACCTTCGATTTTTTTGTAAAAAACTATAAGAATTCTACTCTAAATTATGAAACTTTTAAGCCATAACTCGAGATGTGATCACAATTCTTTCTATTTTTTTTTTAATTTTTAAAATTGCACCTTTTATGTTTTGGCTCTGATTTATTTTATATGGAGCTCCAAAAAAAAAAAAATGGTAGATACTGACCCTAACTTACCCTAAATATATTCATTTGGAGGTAAATATACGTTTCACAAAAATTTGGGACGATCGGACATGTGTAAGGCGCTTAGCATGGTCCTTGAAGTTTAAAAAACGGATTACAAGGAAAAATATGAATTTTTTTCTGTTTTCGCAATTTCTTTGGTATTTTAAGTTAAGTTTTAATTGAAGTGATTACAGAATTATGATGTGGAGTAAAATGCCTTTCTAATAAGGTACTAAAAACTAAAATCGGTTGAAAATCAGCCAAGTTATTACAACTTCCCCAGGCATCTAGCGTGTGCCATACCACTTGATTAAAAAATACGTGTCCCTTTTTTTAAATTTATTGAAATTTTCTACTGTAATAACATTTTTTCATTATTCATGTTTCAGTGTAATATTTTTTTGACTTTTCCAAATTTTAAAACAAAAAAAATATTTTTTTTTTTAAAATAGAGATTTCAAAAGGGTGTGGAAAATGCAGGCATTTTTAGCACTAATTTAAAAAATGTTAGCAAAACACAATATGAAAAATACTTGTCATCTAATAACATTTGAACTTGAAGAATAAAAAAATGTTATTACAGTAGAAAATTTCAATGAATTTCAAAAATCGGATTGTATTGATTAATCAAGTTGTCTGCCACACGTTAGATGCCTGGGGAAGTTGTAATAACTTGGCTGATTTTAAACCGATTTCGGTTTTTATGACCTTAATAGAGAGACATTTTACTCTACATTTTAATTCTGTAACCATTTGAATTCAAAATTAACTTAAAATACCAAAAAAATTAAGAAAACAGAAAAAAATGCATATTTTCCCTTGTAATCCGATTTTCAAACTTCAAAGCCGATGCAGCACGCCTTACCCATGTCCGATCATCCTAAAATTTTCTGAGACGTATTTTTACACCCAAGTTAATATATCTAGGGGAAGTTACAGTCAATATTTACCAAATTATTTTTTTTTGAGCACCATATAAAATAAACCAGAGTCAAAAAAAAAAAGTGCAATTTTCAAAATTTGAATAAAAATAGAACGAATTACGATCACATCTCGAACTATGACTTAAAAGTTGCGTAATTTAGAGTAGAATTTTTTGACATTTTTAAAAAAAAATCGAAGGTTTCGGACTTTTTCAAAAAGTCGATTTTAATTTTTATACGATAAAAAACAAGTGATAATTACTTCGAATAATTTTTCATATTTTTTTTCTAAAACTACATTTAACTACCAACAAAATGTTATCCATCTTTTTTTAATATATCTATATTTTTTACTGGTCAAAATTGATTGAAAATTAAAATTTTTTCATTTTTTGGAAAAAATCGCCATTTTGAAAAATTGATTACTCAACACCACCTTGGTATAAAAGGCTGAAAATTTGGCTGCAAGTTGCATTTAATACGTACTAAATTATATCCAAAAATAAAATTAATCGAAGGGGGTCGGGCCTAAAAGTGAGTGATTTGGCATGGAATGCCCCATATATTTTTTTAACCTAGAAATTCTCTGAACCATTAATATCCTTATTGTTTTATGATATTTTTGTAAAAATCAAATGAAAATTTTAAAAATATCAAAATGCTAGAAAAATTTGGATTGCAATTTTGGAATCAGGAGTTCCATGGTATATGAAATCAAGTGCTTTTTTTAAAAAAAAACGTAAGAATATGTTACAGTGGCCCAGGCACGAAACCACTGGGATGGAGAAAAAGGTTTTTGCCCAATCTCAAATTTAAGAAAGGGTTGCCCCTTATGAATAAAGGCTGTCTTAAGGTGAAATCCTTATAAAAGCCGAACTAACAGGAATTTCGCCAAACGCAAAAATACGGGTCGGCTTAATTTTAATAGAGATTTTTATATATGATCTTGGCTGTCCTACGTATGTACCTCTTAATATAAACTACCCCTATGATTTTACATTTTCGAAAATAGGAACTTAACGAAGCAGAATTTGGAAACGACCGGTACGCTATTGGATAGACCTTCAAAAATCCTTTCGATCTGTATACCATTCATTTCATATAGTTTCTTCTGAAGAATTGTGAAAAATCGTCAAAAAACGAAAATAATCCCGTTTTTTCCTTTCCCCTTTGACCCGCTAAATGTGAGATTGGGCAGCTAAGAAAAAACATGTATATATATTTTCCTCTCCTCTTTCCCATATGCAAGTTTCAGGAGGCTGTAGGCAAAATCGCCCAAAGAAAAATGACCCAAAAAAGAAAACGAAAATTCGCCCAAAAATTGTTCATATAAATTTGGGTCATATTTCATATGAAAAGTAACCCAACATTTTTGGGCAAATTTTCATAGTTTTTGGTAAAATTTTGGGCTGTAGGCAAAATCGCCCAAAGAAAAATCGCCCAAACATTTTTATGAAAAATCGCCCAAATGCAAAATCGCCCAAAAAATATGAAAAATGACCCAAAAAGAAAAATACGAAACTTCGCCCAAAATTTACGAAAAAAAGCCCAAAAAAGAAATGAAAAATGGCCCAAAATAAAATAAAAAAAGGGTTTTTCTAACACATTTTTTCCAAAACACATAATACACAGAAAAACTTTATTTTGCGGAGAGGGTGGGTCTAATGAATGGAGTTTGTAATCCCTAAGACCGGCCGAAGGCTGGCTACGCAGAAGAACTTTAAGACAAAGCCAAAAACTTTTCAAATAAGACAATAGTTTACGTGGTTATTATTTATATTTATAGATCGTTGTTTTGAGAATACATGCCGTAAAATGCATAAGTAATTGATGTAAAAGTTTTAAGTGTGAAACTTAAATTTTAAGGAAATAAAAAAAATTGGAATCAGCGCCGACCAAAGCGCCGCAGGCGAAAAATTTTACCAACAAATTTTAACAAAAAATCGCGCGATTTTTTGTTAAAATTTGTTGGTAAAATTTTTCGCTTGCGGCGCTTTCATCGGAGTTGCATGCTGTTTTTAAATTCATTACTTTTGATTTTCTACTGCGCTGCGATAGATTAATATATAGCGTGGTAATCTGCATGTAAGAGCGGGGGTTTCGGGTTCGATTCCCACCAGAGCCTTTGTATGTTAGCAACAACGGAACGGTTTTGCTTCAGCTTATTCTTGGTTAGTAAAATATATAACTTATAAAAAAAAAACACGATATGCGTTTACTGTTTCTAAAAATAATAATATACTGATTTATTGTGACATACATAGTTCAGTTTTGACATTTTAAGATTTTGACAAAAAATAAAACCAAAATAAAATTGGGCAATTTTTCATATATAATTTTTAAGTAATTTTTCGTAATGAAAAATCACCCAATTTTTAATTTCGAAATTTTGCCCAAAAACTATGAAAATTTGCCCAAAAATGTTGGGTAACTTTTCATATGAAATATGACCCAAATTTGTATGAAAAATTTTTGGGCGAATTTTCGTTTTCTTTTTTGGGTCATTTTTCTTTGGGCGATTTTGCCTACAGCCAAAATTTTGAAATCAAAAATTGGGTGATTTTTCATTACGAAAAATTACCCAAAAATTATATACATATGAAAAATTGCCCAATTTTATTTTGGTTTTATTTTTTGTCAAAATCTAAAAAGTCAAAAATGAAAATGTCAAAACTGAAATATATATATCACAATAAATCAGTATATAATCGAACCCAAAACCCCTGCTCATACATGCAAATTACCACGCTATATATTATTTTATCGCAGCGCAGTAGAAAATTTAAAGGTAATGAATTTAAAAACAGCATGCAACTCCGATGAAAGCTCCGCAGGGGTTTTGGGTGGAGGATCGATTATCGATTATCGATAATTCAAAATAAAACCAAACCAAAGGGTTTCTTTTTATAATCTTATATTTTATTATAAATTTCCTTTTTATGGAGGAGAAGTATACAATGTGTGATGTCTTCTGGGTTTCAAAACAAATTATTCAACTCTACATCACCACAATCATTATCTATACTTTAGGCAGCAAAGAAACTGTTTATGTCAGTAAAATACAATTCCAAGAATCTATGGATATTGTTTATATTACAGTTTCTTTGTTGCCACTTAAAACATTAAAAATCAAAAATATCAAGAATTATGTATGTATGTCGCTAATAAGCAAAACATAATAATTGTTGAATCAACACCTGTCTGGTGGATTGATTGTGTTGAAATACATTTATATAGTTAATGCCACTATAAGTGGTCAGAAAATACAATATAATATATAAATTGTGGGATGCATATAAAGTTATAATATGTGATAATAAAAATAATAATGATAATAAAAATACTTACGCCGTAACTCAGGCGAAAAATTTTACCAACAAATTTTAACAAACAAAATTTTAGCCTGCGGCGCTTTCATCGGAGTTAATTCCAATTTTTATTATATCGTTAAAATTTAAGTTTCACACTTAAAACTTTTACATCAATTACTTATGCATTTTACGGGCTGTATTCTCAAAACAACGATCCATAAAAATAAATAATAACCACGTAACCTATGGTCTTATCTTAAAAGTTTTTTTTCTTTATCTTAAAGTTCTTCTGCGTAGCCGGCCTTTGGCCGGGCTTAGGGATTACAAAAAAAACTTTTTTTATTTTATTGGTATTTTATTGGTTCCCTATAAAACCCCTTCTTTGAAAGATTAAAAAATCTCAGACTTTTTCGATTGTAAAAATACCTCAGAATTTGTGAGTTTTTATAGAAAAAATATTCTAGAATCTGAGACTTTTTGTAAAATAAAAATTACTCACAATATGAGACTTTTTCTGTAGAAAAAACCTCAGAATCCGAAATTTTAGGAAAAATGTCCCAGAATCTAAGAAACTTCTTAAATTTTAAGATTTTGTTATCTAAAAAAACGTTTAAGAATCTTTTTCTGTAGGAAAATGTCTGAAATTCAGATTCTGAGACTTTTTCTGTAGGAAAAATGTCTCAGAAGCTGAGACCTCTTCTGTAGGAAAAATGGTTTAGAATCTATTTTTTTTTTATAAAAAGATTTTTAGATTCTCAGACTTTTCAATAGAAAAATGTCTCAGAAAATGTCTGAGAATCATAGACTTTTTCTAACGAAAAGTGGCTCAAAAACCTGTATTTTTTCATAATAAAAGTGTTTTAGAATCTGGGAAATTGATTTAAAAAATGTTAAAGTCTTTAATTTTTCTTATCCAGGTAATTTCTAGTTTCAGTTTTTCAAAACCTGAACATTTTGGTGCAGAAAAAACGTTTCGGTGGAAAAAATAGAATAGAAAAGCATTTTTCAGAATCTTAGAGGTTTTCTACGGGAAAAAAGTCACTAAATCTAACCGAAAATTTATTTCTGAAGTAGGAATTTTTTGGTAGGAAAATTGCCTAAGTTTCTGAGAATTTTCTATGTGTATCATAATATAAAAATTTTTCAAGAGCAGGAATTTTATAAATTCTCAAAACTTTTCTGTAGCAAGGTGGCTCAGAACCTCAGAATTTTTTATTAGGATAATGTGTCAGACTCATAAACTTTCTCTTTAAGCAAATGACTCTGAAAAATTTTGAAATCAGGAAACTTTTTTGAATTTAATATGAGACAAATCTGAGTCTTTTATTGAGAATTTTTTGAGGACATTTTTTTAAATATCAAACATTTTCTTAAATTATAAAACCTTTTTTATAGGCATACATTTTTAAAAATTGGAAATGTTTCTACACAAAAAATCATAATAAACAAAAGGAAAACTCTCAAAAAAAAACCTTAACTAATGCTTCCTAAAAAAAAAAAAATTGAATAAAAAAAAAAAGTTGGACGCAGATTTGGAATCAGGAGAGCAAAATCTTTACGAAATAGTTGAATACTTCATTTCAAATTTGCATTAGGGATGCGTACCACAGTCATTATTCATAATTATATATAAAATATTTAAGTTTTAACTCAAATCTAAATATTAACATTCATTTCGTTGCAAAGATACCCATAATCAAAAACTATACAGGACAAATACAAAACTAGGTATGTATATAAAATTACATTTACAGTTGTAATGTGGTAAAAGATCGAGCAAAATTTAATATACATAGTATGAAAAAATAAAATTCAAACCAAAAAGTTGTAATAAACGTCAAAGTTCGTATCCGGTTCCTTTGACTTTCCTGAGGTATAGTTAGATTAAGGAGGCCATAGTTATTCGATATAAAGCTGTTAAATGATTTAAAACGTAGATATTTATGCAAAATTCTTTGAAGACAAAAAAAAAAAACAATTTAAAATCTAAATAGTTTTCTGTTTTTATTGAAAAAAAAGTGCATCTAAAAAACATGAATGTGTTTAAGACACACGCAGAGAAGAAACATGCTTGAGACAACCTTAATGGAGGGACAACATTGTATGATTGATAACTTTATCGTAACATTATTGTAACGATCATAGTATGATCTTAGCTGATCAAAGTATGATAAGATATTGACAGACATTTTATAATTGTTAATGATCATATTGTGATTATCACAATCATATATATGATCAATGTGGATCAATCATACTATGTTGCCCCTCCAATATAAATGAATTGGTGTGATACAAGCATGACCCACACAGCGAAGTGTTAAAGAATTTGAGAATTTTTATTATTTTTTTTTTTTTAACATATAACATTGTGAAGTATTATATTGTAATACTCAAAATCCAACTAATATTATTCAGCTTTATAAAAAATGTCTGGTCACCTTTGCATCATAAAAAAAAAAACTTCAAGTGTAAGTTTTAGTGGTCGTATAAGAGTCTAAAATATTTATTTTTTTATGTTGCTAAAAAACCATCAACATCATCATCAACAGTACTAGCACCAGCACCATTATCAGCACTTCAATGAAAAGAACGACAAACAAGAAACAACAAAACACAAAAAAAAAATAAAGGACACAAATAACAAGGAAACACACAACCAGGACAACAAAAAAAATATAAAAACGATATGACATAACAACAAACTATGAATGTGTTACGGATGTAAACATGAAATGAGATGCTTGACCGCATCTGAAGCCACTAGCAAAGGCAACAGCGTTCAACTACAGGTCGTCCAGTATAACTTTGATTAATCTTGTGTCCTAACTCACTATGGGATCATCATTGTCTTCATTACAACATTACTAGTAAAAGAGGAAGGCGTAAAATAGTATGCAAGAATATTGAGGATAGTGGCAACGAAGACACGCAATCAGAGACGGGCGCTGGCCGCATGATTTGCGTGATTCGCGAATGGCTCAAGTGAATCATGCATTAGCGAAACTGCAGTTAAGAAAATAAGTTATCTTTTATCATCGCCCAGATGCAAAAAAAAAAAAATGCGCTTTGGGACTTTTTATATTTTCTTCAATAATGGCCTCAATAATTTTCTAGCCGTAAAAACATTGTAGAAAAATAATTTTTTTGAAAATCAGAATCTGAAGCATAGTACTCTGTTTTTATTATCTTGTTTATTAAATTAAATTAAATTAATTAATTAATTAAATTAATAAGTAATCTGTATGAAATTATTCTGTAGATGAATTCAAATAAATAAATAAAAAATAAATAAATGGGTCAAAACTTTTTTAACACATTCCCGATAAATCCTCTCGTTTCCAATTTTTTTATACCCTCCAACTACAGTATGGGGGTATACTCACTTTGTCATTCCGTGTGTAACGCATCGAAATATCGGTCGGGGACCCCATAAAGTATATATATTATTGATCAGTGATCGATTCTAAGACATTCTAGCGATGTCCGTCCGTCCGTCCGTCCGTCCGTCCGTCTGTCCGTCTGTCCGTCTGTAGAGGACACGATACAGTCCAAAATAAAAGAGCTAGACTTCCAAAGTTTGGTCTTATATTCCTAGGCAGGTTAAGTTCGGAAATGGGCCAAATCGGACCAAGGGGAAAAAAGTTCCCCCTTGGAGAACTAAACCAACCTAAGAAAAACCGCATGTTTTGCAGGGTTTTTTGTACTTTTGCTAAGCAAAAAAAAAAAAAGACGCCCCTGGATTTTTTTCTATATTGATTTTTTACATTTTGGAGGGTATAAAAGATTCGGCACAGCCGAATGTAACACTCTTACTTGTTTTTTTTATATATGAATTTTAACAGATTTTTCCCCTCAAAACGAACATCTATGCTAAAGATGGCTAAATCGCGGAAATTTTTAAATGGGTAAAAATCTTTTACTTTAGCACTTCTTCTATCGTCATAAGTACTTTAATATCCTGGTACTTTTTTGATATCCGATTCAAAAGGGACAGAACGGGATTAGAAATGGAAAATTGGTACTTTTGTAACTTTTGAACTAATAACACCAGAATCTTAAAATTTGCTTTTATTTGATTTTTTCTGTAAGTACAGATCGAGCACGGGCTCTAATTATATTTGTTCTAAGGGTTCAAGTTGAAAAAATGCAGAAGAAAAATTGAATTTCTAAAAATTATAGACATTTCTGGTATTTCCTATACCGGTTTCAAACACCCCAGTTAGTGTCATCTTGAGTAGGATTTTAAATGTCGTTTGTCTTGTTAATGAAACTGTTTTTTATATATGTGAATATTTATAGTTTCTACAGAATAAATTTTGACAGTTTCCAACACTACAACTCTATTTCTAGCAATCTCAACATCACCTCATACTTTCTTTCAACTTTTTTGTCTCTTACATTATTTCGCAAAGGTTACCAACATGATCTGGAATTGCAGACACAAATGAAGGAATTTGCATTTTCTGTTTCGGAGACGTGCCTAATGGCGACATATTTTGTCAGTAATTTTATTTGATTTTTTCTGTAAGTACAGATCGAGCATGGGCTCTAATTATATTTGTTCTAAGGGTTCAAGTTGAAAAAATTTGCCATTTAAGAGAAGCAGAATTACCAGAGAATTACCAGAGAAGAAATCAGCAGAATTACCAGAGAAGAAAACTACATTTTTGGAAATTTCAATCAACCAACAGTTTCAAAAGAAACGGACATAGTGTTTTCGGTCATAAAACAAATTTCCATTATGGGGACAATGTCCGTGGATATTAGGGTGTATTTTTTTTCCTGTATGATAAAAAAACAAGTGAGAGTGTTACATTCGGCTGTGACGAATCTTTTATACCCTCCAAAATGTAAAAAACAATATAAAAAAAAAATCCAGGGGCGTCATTTTTTTTTTTTTGGGGGGGGGGGGTTGGTGGTAGACGTTAGGGGGCACCTTCCCCTTGCGATTTTGAACTTCTTCTGAGATAAAAATGTTGCATTTGCTTAGCAAAAGTACAAAAAACCCTGCAAAAAATACTGTTTTTCTTGGGTTGGTTTAGTTCTCCATGGAGGAACTTTTTTCCCCCTTGGTCCGATTTTGCCCATTTCCGAACTTAACCTGCCTAGGAATATAAGACATATTCGTGCCAAACTTCGGAAGTCTAGCTCTTTTATTTTGGACTGTATCGTGTCCTCTACAGACGGACAGACGGACGGACGGATGGACGGACGGACATCGCTAGAATGTCTTAGAATCGATCACTGATCAATAAAATATATACTTTATGGGGTCCTAGACCAATATTTCGATGCGTTACACACGGAATGACAAAGTGAGTATACCCCCATACTGTGGTTGGAGGGTATAAAAATAATTCCAAGGAGTGCCGTGCGAAGTCAAACACATTATTTAATACATCCTAAAGCTTAAATATTAAAAAAATTGGGGATATCCATCCACTCAATTGTTTTTGGGAGTCATTTGAGTTTTTCGGATTTCAAGGATATTAGATTTTTGCCTATGAATTTTTACTATAAACTTCATTTTAGTAAAAATTTACAAATCATGTTCAGTACATTACTTCATTCTACAAAAATAACTCTGTGACGTTACATATTTTTTTCACATCGTTAACCCATTTTGACAGAGGGTCAAATATGATCCAGACAGCAAATATATTATTTTTTTAGTTTTTAAGAAGTTTATCTATTAAAAACATTTTTGGT
Source organism: Pegoplata infirma (assembly GCA_963921195.1). Taxonomy (NCBI): domain Eukaryota; kingdom Metazoa; phylum Arthropoda; class Insecta; order Diptera; family Anthomyiidae; genus Pegoplata; species Pegoplata infirma. The sequence continues at coordinate 186,932,202 of OY992537.1, read as the reverse complement.
TTTTTATTTTGTAATAATAATTTGGAAATAACATAAATTACTTAAGATATTGTTAACTCAAATGGCCAGGGGGGTCAAAAATTACCAATACATCTGAACTCTAATCAAAATGATTTCAGTTTCCTACTATAAATTAGGTAAATTTACACAAAATGCGCAATTCAACTCAAAAATATTGGAAATTTACTTACCCGAGTAAAAATAATTTAATATGATCTTATATACTTTTATATATTCATATTATTTCATATATGATCATGTGTGACACTATGTCTTGCGAGATAAATTTATATAATAAATTTTGATGTGCGATTTTTTTAAGATATCGCCATACATAATTATATGTTGCAACATCTGGTCCCATGCATCATTCCAAATTTCTAAGTGATTTATATAAAATTTTATATGCCTCCATTATTTTTTAATTTTTACAAGTTTTTTCCAAGAACATATTTTTATCGAAAATATTTGCAACGTGTTTGATATAAAATTTCATATGACTTAATATTTTTTTATTTTTCTAAGATTTTTCGAAGCACCACTTTTTTATCACGAATATTTTCTAAGTGTTTTATATAAAATTTTATATGACTCCATTTTTTAAATTTTTTCTAAGTTTTTTTCAAGGAACATTTTTTTTTATCGCAAATATTTTCTAAGTGTTTTATATAAAATTTTATATGACTCAATTTTTTAAAATTTTTCTAAGTTTTTTCAAACACAAATTTTTTTGAAAATATTTTCTAAGTGTTTTATATAAAATTTAACATGACTCCATTTTTTGAAATTTTTCTAAGTTTTTTTCAAGAACAACTTATTTTTATTATTTTAATTTTTCAACTTTTTATTAAAAACTAAAAAAAAAACATCCGGTTTATAAAATTGTATAAATTTTAATATAATTGGATATAATTTTATATCATTGGATTAGACCAAAACTCGTATCAAAGTCGATATAAAGTTATATAAACTGATATTATTAGATATTATTCGATCAAATCTTATGAAACCATTTTTCGTATAAGATTATATCAAAATAGACACGAACCCATATTAAATTATATATTGTGTCATATCAATTTTTTTACTCGGGTAATTTATAGAAGTATATTTTTTGAATTTGTTGAAATTTGAAAAAAAAAAAACTAACCTGAAGAGATTTATGTTTTTTTTTTTTTGAGACCCCATGGCCATATCGGCTAAACAAAGTCTTAAGTAATATATGTTATTTCTAAATTATTATTACAAAATAAAACACCAAAAATGTTTTTAAAGAATAAATTTCTTAAAAATTCAAACAAAGTAATATATTCGCTGCCTGGGTCATTTTTGACACCTGTCGAAATGGGAAAAGCACATCTCTGAAATTTTAACAGCTATAGATGGACATTCTAGACTTTAAGAAAAAAATATATTTTTGCAACTCCATCGTGTCCTTGCAAGGAAAAAAGGAAATTTCAATATTGTTTTCAATATTTTTGTTGAATTAAAAAAAAAATATTTTTTTTTTAATTTTAAATCAACAAGACAAACCGACATTTAAAATCCTACTGATAATAATACTAACTGGACTGTTTGAAACCGGTATGGGAATACCAGGAATGTCAATAATTTTTAGAAATTAAATTTTTCTTCGGTATTTTTCAACTTGAACCCTTATAACAAATATAATTAGAGCCCGAGCTCGATATGTACTTTCAGAAAAATTACTAATAAAATTACTGACAAAATATATCGCTATTAAAAAATAAACTGCAAATTCTTTCATTTGTGTCTGCAATTCCAGATCATGTTGGTAACCCTTGCGAAATAATGTATGAGACAAAAAAGTTGAGAGAAAGTATTAGGTGAGGTTGGGATTGCTAGAAATAGAATTTTAATGTTGGAAACTGTTAAAATTTATTCTGTAGAAACTATAAATATTCACATATTTATATAAAAAATGTCTGCGAAGTTTGTACCCCGTTATGTTTATATATTATTGATCCGTAAAGGTTTCTAACAAGGGAAGTGTCTCAACCCTTATGAACCGATTTGCATGAAACGTATAATATATATAAAAGAGACATGGGTCAAAAAATGGCGAAAATCGTTTTTTGGATTTTTCAGCCATTTCTTTCGAAGAACTATATGATTTTTACATATGCGAAGAAAGGTTTTTTTAATGCCTATCCCACGGTGGCATAAACTTGTAAAAGTTTGGCTCCGTTAAAAACTATTTTTATGAAAATGTGTAAATTTTGGGGGGTATTTATATGAAGACATTGACCTACGATGTCCACATGAATATGAAATAATCTTTATTAAATTAAAGTCGACACGTATTTTTGCTTTAGAAGATATTCCATTAGTTCGGGAGTTATTGAAACTTTCCCGGAGGTCCACATTGTTTCATAAGGGGACAACGAAATTTTGAATCACTGATATGGTCTCTTTTATGTATATTTTAAGTTTCAGGCAAATCGGTTCATAAGGGTTGAGATACTTCCCTTGTAAGACATTTTAGTGATATCCATCAATCTGTTTGTCTGTGTTTGTCGATAAAAAACTTTTTATGAAAAAAAGTTTTTAATGAATGGAACACGAATATTTTGGAAAACAAAAATATGCCACGATTAAGATTTAAGGGAACTGGGCCCCGGAAGACCCCCTGGAGCAAAACAACCACCCACCAACATCTATGTATGTATGGGTATTCAAATGAAAGGTAATTTGCTAACGAATGCAAATATGTATTTTTTGTATGTATTTTAACAATATTGTACCCCCTAGATCCATTTTAGTATCTTTCTGTTCAATAGTTTAGCCTTTTAGTAATTAACCGGGTAAAAGGCTTGATACACAAAACAAACTTTATTTTGCGATGCCACTAAATTTATTTATGGATTTTGTAGTCCCTGAGCCCGGCCGAAAGACCGGCTGGACTTTCTTTTTAATTATTTAAAAAAATTTTATATTTTTTTTGAAAAAATACCACCAGGACGGTTTTATGGACCTAGAAGGCCCTAGCCCTCTTTATATTTATTTTTCTTTTTTAATGACCTTTAATTTAAGTATCCACACAAACCTGAAGGCTATTTTGGCATCAAGTGGGTCCGGGGCCCAGCCCCTTAAATTTTAATTTCGTGTTTCCCTCAAAAAATTTTTGTGCTCCGTAAAGTGCACTTTTGCCAAAAAAATTTATGAAAAAAAATATTGATGAAAAAAAAAATAGTGACGAAAAAAAAAATATTGATGAAAAAAAAATATTGGTGAAAAAAAAATATTGATGAAAAAAAAATTATGATGAAAAAAATATTAATGAAAAAACAAATATTGATAAAAAAAAAAATATTGATGAGAAAAATATATTGATGAAAAAGAAATTATGATGAAAAAAAAATATTTATGAAAAAAAAAATATTGATGACAAAAAAATTATTGATGAAAAAATAAAAATATTGATGAAAAAAAAAATGTTGATAAAAAAAAACTTTGATGAAAAAAAAAATATTGAGGAAAAAAAAATATTGATGAAAAAAAAATATTCATGAAAAAAAATATTGGGAAAAAAAAATATTGAGGAAAAAATATTCATGAAAAAAAAATATTGATGAAAAAAAAAGAAAAATTATGAAGAAAAAAAATATTGATGAAAAAAAATATCGATGAAAAAAAAAATAGTGATGAAAAAAATTTTTGATAATAAAATATGATGAAAAGAAAATTTGATAAAAAAAAATTATTGATCAAAAAAAAAAAATATATTAATAAAAAATTATGAAAAAATATATTAATAAAAAATTATGAAAAAATATATTGATGAAAAAAAAAAAAAAATATGATGAAAAAAAAAATATTGATAAAAAAAAAAAAAATTATTAATGAAAAAAAAAAAATATTGATGAAGAGCAAATATTGATGAAAAAAACAATATTGAGGAAAAAAAATATATTGATAAAAAAAATATTGATGAAAACATATATTGATGCAAAATAATTTGGTTACGTTTTATTCACCAGCTGGTGAATATTTGTTTTATTCCCCACGAGGTGAATTATCCAAGTTACAAACCCAAGTTACAAAATTTTTTGGTTTTAAGAAAATGAAAACTGTAATTCCAATTTTCTTTTTTGTTAATCGTTAGCTTATATAGTCAAATTTCTCAAATTTCTCTTTTGAGATAGACGTGTTTTTTCTTTGCTCCAAATATTTTGGTTTTTTTTAAAGTTTTTCGAGTTTTTCTGGCTAGAAAAAGTGTTTTGACTTGAAGTTTTAAAACTGTTTTACCGAAATTAATAAAATTGATTTTGCACAGTGAGTTTTTTTTGTTTTAAAATACAGAATTAAATAATTAGTTTTTCTGTTTTTTGTGGAGTGAAAAAAAAAAAGAAAAAAAAAAAAAAGAGGGAATTTAAGGTGAAGGAAGGGAGGGGATAAGGACACACATACTTACGATCTCGCTTACACATGTAGGAAATTTTTATGTTTCTTTCATTTCGACGTTGATTTTATTTTGTGTGTCATTATTTTACTTCTTTTTTTACTCTTTCTTATTTCTTTTCTTTTATTTTCTTGTGATCTATCTTAATAAATTGCCATGTAAATTTGTCATGTATTTCCTTTTTTATCTGTTTATTGTTTTCTGAAAGTAACGAGTAATACTGTCACACAAGAAAATAAACAACTAAAAACCAACTATTTTTTGTGTAGATGCCACCTAACTATTTAACAGGGTGGGTCATGATAATTTTGTTCAACAAACTACTAATACACTTAGAAAAACAGAATAATTATAAAAAGAAAAAGGGAAAGGAGGTTTATTTATTAGATTTATATATATGGGCTATTTCACGTCAACGGGAGACCCCCCCGCCCCCAAAATTCTATTGGTCGTAGAGAGTTGTATTATGGCTTAAAATTTAGCCAATGATCTCTACTTTTGAAAGCTGAGTGGCGGAAGTTGAACCCATTGGTAAGTGAGCCAATATGGCGGCGCGAATCGGGATACCCCTATCGGGATATGCTGGAAACTAATGAAGGAGTTATCGGAATTTTCTGAAATTTGTTATCAGGGGGTTTATTGGGACGCTAATTTCGAATTTTCATTCAGATTTGAAAAATTCAAAATGGCGGATCCAATATGGCGGATGATTTTTTCGAGGTTTTCGCATTCAAATAAAAATCGGGTCCCGGGTGTATTATGGGTCACTAAACACGAATCTGAATTTAGATTTACAAAATTCAAAATGGCGGATCCAATATGGCGTCTTTTTTTTTTTTTTTTAATTTCGATTTCCTTGAAACTTGTTATCCGGGGGTTATTTGGGACGCTGATTTCGAATTTTTATTCAGATTTTAAAAATTCAAAATGGCGGACTCAATATGGCGGATGGTTTTATTTTAAGTTGTCGCAATTAAATAAAACTCGGTTTCCAGGTGTATTATGGGTCACTAAACACGATTATGAATTTAGATTTACAAAATTCAAAATGGCGGATCCAATATGGCGTCTATTTTTTTTTTTTTTAATTTCGGTTTCCTTAAAACTTGTTATCCGGGGGCTATTTGGGACGCTGATTTCGAATTTTTATTCAGATTTTAAAAATTCAAAATGGCGGACTCAATATGGCGGATGGTTTTTTTTTTGAGTTGTCGCAATCAAATAAAACTCGGTTTCCGGGTGTATTATGAGTTACATAGTACGAATCTGACATCAGATTTTTAAAACTCAAAATGGCGGATCCAACATGACTCTTATTTTTGTTTTTTTTAATAACGATTTGCTTTAAACTTTTTACCGGATATTTTTTTTATTCAACATAGTAGTTACTTTTTTAAAAAATTTACCAAAAAATCAATTATTTATAAATTATTTTTGTTTTATTGTTAAACATATTGTTTCGTGTGCTTAAAATATAGTTTTGTTTTATTGTTAACTTTGATTTCGTAATTTAATATGCCAAGCGACAACAGATCTCACGGCGACAGATGTTGCAATCCTTTGGGTGTTATGACCCACAGAGGTAAAGATTTGAGAAATTTGCCAAAAACACTGAAAAGAAAGTATCCTAATTTACCTTACATCGGTAAATTATGTTGGGAGTGTAGACGGAAAATGCAAAAACCTACAAATTCAATAACAGCAATTTTATCGGATGAAAGTGAAAATGAAAATGATAATGAAGTAAGTGAAAATCATCTTAGTCTCGATCAAAATGTATTAAAACCAATTGATCGCTCCCAACGAGAAAAAGAATTAGAAGATATGTTAGATGATCTAAAACAAAAGTTTTCTACATTGCCGAATAGTTCACCCTTAAAGTTAAGGATTCTAACAATAGTTCCAAAATCATGGAGTGCCAAAAAAATTTCGGAGGAATTTGGCTGTAGTTGGCAGTTGGCGAAAAAAGCTATAGATCTTAGAACTGCAAAAGGTATTTTGGCAGAAACCACAGCAAAGGTTGGTAAGACATTGTCTAAATCAGTTCAAGAAAATGTAGTGAATTTTTATACAAGCGAAAAGAACAGTAGATTGTTGCCTGGAAAAAGAAATGTTGTTTCGGTCAAAAATGAGGAGGGACGATCATTAGTGCAGCGACGTCTTTTGTTATTAGATTTGAAGGGTCTCTACCGCTTATATAAAGAAAGTAATCCAGATTTTTCTGTAGGTTTTACAAAGTTTTCACTTCTTCGTCCCAAGCAATGTATTCTTGCTGGAGGCAGTGGAACTCACTCTGTGTGTGTTTGTACCATTCACCAAAACTGTAAGTTGTTATTACAAAAATAATTTATAAATAATTGATTTTTTGGTAAATTTTTTAAAAAAGTAACTACTATGTTGAATAAAAAAAATATCCGGTAAAAAGTTTAAAGCAAATCGTTATTAAAAAAAACAAAAATAAGAGTCATGTTGGATCCGCCATTTTGAGTTTTAAAAATCTGATGTCAGATTCGTACTATGTAACTCATAATACACCCGGAAACCGAGTTTTATTTGATTGCGACAACTCAAAAAAAAAACCATCCGCCATATTGAGTCCGCCATTTTGAATTTTTAAAATCTGAATAAAAATTCGAAATCAGCGTCCCAAATAGCCCCCGGATAACAAGTTTTAAGGAAACCGAAATTAAAAAAAAAAAAAAATAGACGCCATATTGGATCCGCCATTTTGAATTTTGTAAATCTAAATTCATAATCGTGTTTAGTGACCCATAATACACCTGGAAACCGAGTTTTATTTAATTGCGACAACTTAAAATAAAACCATCCGCCATATTGAGTCCGCCATTTTGAATTTTTAAAATCTGAATAAAAATTCGAAATCAGCGTCCCAAATAACCCCCGGATAACAAGTTTCAAGGAAATCGAAATTAAAAAAAAAAAAAAAAGACGCCATATTGGATCCGCCATTTTGAATTTTGTAAATCTAAATTCAGATTCGTGTTTAGTGACCCATAATACACCCGGGAACCGATTTTTATTTGAATGCGAAAACCTCGAAAAAATCATCCGCCATATTGGATCCGCCATTTTGAATTTTTCAAATCTGAATGAAAATTCGAAATTAGCGTCCCAATAAACCCCCTGATAACAAATTTCAGAAAATTCCGATAACTCCTTCATTAGTTTCCAGCATATCCCGATAGGGGTATCCCGATTCGCGCCGCCATATTGGCTCACTTACCAATGGGTTCAACTTCCGCCACTCAGCTTTCAAAAGTAGAGATCATTGGCTAAATTTTAAGCCATAATACAACTCTCTACGACCAATAGAATTTTGGGGGCGGGGGGGTCTCCCGTTGACGTGAAATAGCCCATATATTTTTTTTTTTTTTTTTTTAATTATTTAAAAAAAAAAAAAAAAAATTTTTGATAAATAATAATACACGTATAAAAATTTAGGAAGAAAACAAGTATTTAAGGAACTATAATTTATATATATATATTTTTTTTTTGTTTTTTGTTTTAACTGGTTAGGTTGTGATCACGTTAGTATGTGTCGATTTATTTGTGATTCTTTTTTATTTTATAATCTAAAAATTGTAACTCTCGTATTTATTTCATTTAGAGATGAGTGACTATTTGAACAATGATGATTGCAGTTCGATTGCCTCGTCCAACATATCAAGGGCGACAATTAGAAATGCTCGTAAAAACATTAAAACACTTGGTAAAAAAAGTGAATTAACAACTAGCGAAAAAAATCGACTTGCAAAGGCTCTTACTCTAGTAGAAGAGCACGAATGTGGAAACACTACTCTTAAAGAGCAAACTGGCAATGATTCTGTCCCTGATACCGAGGACCGATCCCTGGTAAATGCGATGGATCGGATTATAGTAAATGATGAAGAAAACTTTCAAAAAGTAAAAGAAGCACACCGTACTGTACAGAGACTCTCTAATAAGGGAGGATGCGATGAAGAGTTGAAAAGAGCTAGAGAATTTATTGAAAAGTGGAACAAGAAAAAAATTTCTAAAGTTGTTTCTGAATCAGGAAACCAATGTTTGGAAACGGATAAGATGGTCCAATCTGACCTTCTACCCGCCAAATCCAACGCAAAGCCTCATAGTAACTCCAAGCATGGTGGCGCTACTGATCTTGCACAGACCAGTAATGACACCGGTAGCTGGGATGAGAGACTTTCTGGTGCGAAGGGCCACTCCGCTCATCCATCAGAACTTACCCCATCCAAGAAACCAGGCAAGGAAAAATATGATTGCATGCACCATTCAATGCGTTCTGAGCAAGATGATACTTATCGACCTCCAACTGGAAAGAAAGGCCAAACCGCCCCAAATCCACACATGGAGAGAGATAAAGTCATGTCTGATAACCACATGAATGCGTACTCTATTGAGACTGGCCAACCCGCTTTGAATTTAGACCGCGTATTTATGGGGAAATCAAGCAATGATGCATCGAAGGGTGAAATGCGTTTAATGCAAATAACTCCCCTGGAGATAGAGCCTAAGCCAATTGATGGCGCCTACTCTGCACAATTTGGAAAGCCAGGTCAATCCACCCCACAACCAAATTTTATGAAGAATAGAGCCGTCAACGGAGATCTGGAGGCAGCGTGCTCCAGTAGTCAGATACAACACGTACTTGAACTGGATCACGATGGCTTTAGAAAACCAGGTGAAAGTTTACCGAAAGGGGATAAAAGTGGTTCAAAAAGAAATCGTACATTCGATACTAAGTCCCCAGAAGACAACATCAAGAAAAAATCCAAATTGAACTCTGATACCTATAACGAGGGCTGCATCAAGGTAGCTATTCTTGACAGAAGCTCGCCTGATGGGAGAATAAATACTGAGAAATGGTGTTTATTAGAAAATCGCTTACAGATTAGAATTACAGAGTGCATAAGAGAAAGAGTAGCTACCCCGTTTTTCGGTAGCATACACACGCAGGATGGTTACAAAGTCCTTTATTGCAAAGACCAGGATACTCTTAACTGGCTGAACGTCAATTTAACCCATTTGAGAGATATATGGGAAGGTGCCGACCTTTACTCTGAAGCAGTTGAAGATTTTAAGCGGCGCCCCAGAATCAGGGTGTTTATTACCGGCCCAATCATACCTAGGGCACGATTAATAGAGATGTTACGGGCTCAAAACTGCAAGCACTACCCATCCGAAGACTGGGAAATTGTTCATATGGATACCCCAAATCAAATCGGGCAAGCGGTGACCATAAGTGTAAATGAGGAAACGATGAAACGATTGGAAGGAAATTCCTTTAGATTGAGTGTTGGATTAAGTAGCGTTGCGGCTAGGCCTGTTATTAGGAGGGATGAAAGGGCTCCTCGGGTAAGTTATGGAGTTAAAGCTATTACAGATTAACCTCCATCACTGCATCGAGGCCTCCGCTAATCTAATCCTTTATATCAACAGGTTCAACATAGACGTGGTGCTCATTCAGGAGCCGTGGATCACTCCCAAAGGAATCCAAGGCCTTGATTTGGATAATTATGATATTTTTTTCTGTAATAAAGCAAAAAAATGCAGAACCTGTGTTCTTGCAAAAAAGAATCTAAAGTGTATTAAATTAATTCAATTTACAGATGGGGATCAAACTGTAATTAGGATAAAAACTAGGGGAAAGGATTTTTTGTTATCCTCTTCATACTTCGCTCATGATGATCCATTAGACCCGCCACCGGAAATCACTAGAGCGCTTACAAATTTTTCAACTCTGCAGGATATAGAACTGGTTATAGGATGTGACGCAAACGCTCACCATCTGTTATGGGGCAGTTCAAACACAAATAAGGAGGGTTTGTCAGTGATGGATTTCATTATCGAGAATAATCTGACAATTTTAAATACTGGGTCAGACGCGACTTTTGAAACGCGAGCGAGGAAAGAAGTTTTAGATCTCACTTTAGTAACGCAACTGGGAAAAATTGAGGTAACTAACTGGAAAGTATCTAGGGAAATTACTTTTTCAGACCATAAATATCTAGAATTCGAAATTAGGATAAACGATGGAGGACCTATAGAGTCATTTAGGAATCCACGAAGAATAAATTGGGAATCGTTCAACCATTGTTTGACTAATTCAAAAGTTATGACCTCTAGGCCAGTAACAAGTTCTAGAGACATAGAACGACTGACTGAAGACTTGGAAAAATCTTTAAAAACAGCATTTACCGCCTCATGCCCGATAAGTTCATATAAAGGTAGGAAGCAGGAAAAATGGTGGAATAATGAGTTAAAAACTCTCAAAAAAAGCACAAGAAAAGCCTTAAATGACGCACGGAAAAATGACACAGACGAAAAATGGGAAAACTACAAGAAGAATCGTAAGGAATTTAAGAAACAGATTAGAAAATCCAAGAGGCAATCTTTTATCGACATGCTGAGTGAAATTGAGACAATAAAAGACACTTCGAGATTGAGAAAATTAATGTCGAAGCAGAAATATGCCCCGAGTAATTTAAAAACCGCAGACGGACTGTGGACAACATCGGCAAGTGAGACTCTAGAACTGTTGTTTGATACTCATTTTCCAGGATGTGAGATAAACCACAACGCAATTTTAGATCCAAACGTAGTAAATGTTAGACAGTCCTTTGACAATTTTATTACTTTAGAGAAAGTTGAATGGGCTATTGACACATTTGGACCATATAAGTCACCGGGAGTTGACGGTATCTATCCAATCATGCTCCAGAAATCGAAAACAATTTTAGGTCCCATTTTGAAAACATTGTATACAGCATGTATTGAAATGACATATGTACCATCAAGCTGGAGAAAAGTTAAAGTCGTATTTATTCCAAAAGCGGGTAAGATTCAACACAGCGATGCAAAGGATTATAGACCAATAAGTCTTTCATCATTCTTATTGAAAACTTTAGAGAGGATTTTAGATGACCATATAAGACAAAATATGAAGCAAATGGAGTTTTCTGGGAATCAGCATGCTTATATGAAGGGAAAGTCAGTAGAATCAGGTCTACACGATTTAACCACACATATAGAAGAGTCACTGCACTATGGTGAATTCACCCTTGGTTGTTTCCTGGATATAGAAGGAGCATTCAATAACGTTAAATCGGATGCAATCGAACGGGCATTGAACACCTCAGGCAGCGACCCATTGACGATAAATTGGATCATGAGAGTTCTGACTCAACGTAAAATTGAGGCAGAGCTAGGCGGGTCATCAATAAGCGCCTTAGCGACTCGGGGAACTCCACAAGGAGGAGTCATATCACCTACTCTTTGGATTCTAGTGCTAAATGAAGCACTTTTGAAGCTAAACCGCGCTGGAATAAGCGTAGTTGCTTATGCAGACGACGTGGTTTTGATAGTGAAGGGTAAGTTCCCGGACATTATTTCCGACATCATGGAGGGCGCACTCAATATTTTAAGTGGATGGGCAATGGAATGCGGACTTAATGTGAATCCACACAAAACGGAACTAGTTCTTTTCTCGAGAAAGAGAAAAATTCCGCAATTTCAACTTCCGAAATTGCGGGGATTATCTCTGACACTTTCGGTAAAGGCTAAATTTTTGGGAATTATATTTGACAATAAGCTGACTTGGGTAGACAATTTAGTGGAAAGGGTACGGAAAGCTTATGCAGCCATGTACTCGTGTCAAAAACTAATAGGGAAGACCTGGGGACTCAGACCAATTTTAATACATTGGATTTACATGGCCATAGTAAGACCTATACTATCACATGGATCTCTGGTGTGGTGGTCTATCGTAGATAAAACTACGCATGCAAAATATATGGAGAGAGTTAATCGAGTCGCAATGATGAGCATCACAGGAGCACGCAGATCCACTGCTACAGCATCCTTATCTAGGATTTTAGACATATGTCCACTGAACTCCTATGTTCAACAACATGCACTAAGAACTCAGGTAAGACTCCAACAAAGCAGTAGCCTACGCTCAAAACATTATGATCATACATCACTGTTGCAAAAATTCGGCTACGATAACTTAAAAACTGATTATATGATATCCTATATAACATGGGAAGAAAACATTAAAACCGTCATACCTCCTAGGGAACAATGGAAGGAATTAAGGAAAAAAGAACATAGTATTGAGATCTATACAGACGGATCTAAGAAAGAAAATGGCACCGGAAGTGGTGTCTATTGCGAAAAATTAGGGATAGAACATAGCTCAAGATTAAATGATTCATGCAGCATTTTTCAGGCTGAAATATTTGCAGTTGCCGAGGCGGCAAGACTTATTTCTATGAGACCGATATTTTCTAGCGATATCACTATATACATAGACAGTCAAGCTACTATTAAGGCACTGAGGAACAGGAGTATTCGATCCAAGACAGTCAGCCGTTGCCGTCAAGAGCTTAAGGTTCTTACTGAGCAACACAATTTGGAACTGTGCTGGGTACCTGGACACCATAATATTCCTGGAAATGAAAAGGCGGACGAACTAGCACGCAAAGGTGCTGATATGGCAGTACAATATATAGAAGAAGATATTTTTCCTGGACTAGACTCGATTTATGGACACATGCGTGTTAAATTCAAGGCCATTGTAGACGAAAAATGGAACACCACTCCTGGTTGCGAACAGACAAAAAAACTGTGGGAATCTCAAAGCAAGGAGCTTCAAAAAACTTTATTGAAGATGGAAAAGTATGAACTACGTATGTATGTTGGTATAATTACTGGCCACACAAATTTGAAAACTTTTTTAAAGAAAATCAATCTTAGCTCAGATGATTTGTGCAGATGGTGCTGGAATGAGGATGAAGATACCTTACACTATCTTTGTCAATGTCCGGCGCTATCACGCACGCGCTTTAATTGTTTTGATTCCTTTTTCTTTCAGACACTAGAGGAACTAAAGGGCATTAATCCGTGGAATATAGTAAAATATGTGAAGGCTACTAAGCTATGCGATATGGAATTTGGATGATGAATATAAGAGACTTGTTCTTATTGTAAACCTACCTACCCCAACTGTATGAGGAATCACTATGGATCAACAACTGGTCTTGTGGACACTTATGTGTCGCCTCTTAAACCTAACCTAACCTATATAGTCAAACTGAGGTGGCGTCCTGCAACTTTTTTAAAATTAGACACCAGCCATTACCATGTTAAAACAATTTCCATTAACAAGACAAACCGACATTTAAAATCCGACTGATGATAACACTAACTGAAGTGTTTGAAACCAGTATGGGAATACCAGACATGTCTATAAATTTTAGAAATTCAATTTTTCTTCTGCATTTTTCAACTTGAATCCTTATATTTAATATCTTTAATTTTATCTAAAATATTGTTTTTGTTTAATTTTTTTATATGACTTACGGTTGTATATAAGGGATTTTTCGTGTCAACTGACACAACTTTTGAAACCTATATCTTCTGATCGGGATGATCTCAACAAAGTTAGTAGTTCAGACGTTCGTTCAACTGTTGACAAGTGTGGACGTGTTTTAATTTATCTCCGTGCTATTAATTGAATTTTTGAAATTGTTCGTAATAGGTATTTTTGTAATATTTTCATGACCACATCCAGGAAAATGAAAATATGGACACAAATGATACCGATTTAATTCGAGGCTCTGCCTCACCGACTGGTGCTGGTCCTAGCACTGGTCTTAGGGTTGCGACCTTGAAGTCCGACCTTGATTCTGGTAGGGGTGCTCAGCTTAATATTGGTGGTAAAAAGAAAAAGAAACTTAAACCATCAAAGGTCAGGCACAACCAGAGACGGCTTTGTTTGAAAATAATTAACAGACTAAGCCAACTTGATGGATCGAAGCTCTCCGAACGTGAGAGGGCGTCGCTATCATGGGCGAAAGGAGTCATTGAAGAACAGGACAAACTTTCGGCAATGCGCGCATCTGACAAACAGAGCGCTGTTTCGGCCTCGTCATCGAAGTCTGGTAAAAGGTTGCGCTCGCCCGACGAGAAACCTTTACCTAAGAGATCTAAGGTGACCGGCAACGTCTGGACTCAGTCTTTTAGTGAAGTGGTTAAAGGTAACTTCGTTAGGGCTGTGATAAACAGGCAAAATGGGGATTGCAGTATTCCAAGGGACAAGTGGAGTTTAGTTGAAACTAAACTAAATGAAATCTACTATAGGCTCCTTGAGAGTATGCCTGATTTTCTCAATACTACTGTCAACGCAGGTTGGTATCAGGGGCGAGTAAAACTCGTTGCTTTTGGGAACGAAAGATCCGCAGCCGTGTTTAAGGTTGCCATTAGCCAAGTGGGAGACTTATGGCCTGGAGCCAGACAGGACGTTGTGGAAAAACATGATATCCCCTCGCAACCCAGAGCTCATGCATGGATTCCAATGGCTACAAATGACACTGCGGTGATTCTTAAGATGATAAAAGTCTGCAATCCTGACCTTCCAACTCAGAATTGGCAAATTGCCAGATTTGGTGAGATGGAGGGCGCTCGTTGTCAAGCAGTGGTCTTGGTTAATGAGGAATCGCTTCCGCTTTTAGCCAGGACTGACGGCATTATTAGATTTGGATTTTTTCATATAAGAGTCAATGTCTACAAGGGCGACCAGAAGACTATTTTGGACGCAGACAAGCCAGTGGCAGAGTCGGCTGGGGAGGAGAATCTGGAAAAGGTTGATATTCAACCGACCGATTCTAGGCTGATGGGAGATGCATCTGGCATTTTCGAAACCGAATCTGGTAACGAATGCGACCTCTGTGATGGCATGGAGGATAAAGCTGATGCCACGATGGGTGACATTCAGGACGAGGCCAATGCAGTGAGGAATTCGGAGAGTTCTGTTGCCTCCGATTCAGAACAGATGGGATATATATCTGGCTTATTCGAAACCGAATCTGGGGACGAATGCGACCTCTTTGATAACACGGAGGATGAAGCCAATAACACGGTGGTGGAAAGGATGGTGGAAATAAAACAAGATGTTGCGGTTCCTACAAATAAACCTCCATCACTGTAAGGCAGCCTCAGTTGCACTCTTGCTGCGCCTGACGACAGGAGCAGTTGACTTGGTTTTTATCCAAGAGCCCTGGGTGCGGGGTGGCAGGGTTTGCGGATTGAAGACCCCTGGGTTTAAGTTGGTGGTTGCCAAAGGTGAGGGCTCACCAAGAGCCTGCATCTTGGCAAAAAATGGCTTAAATATATTCTTTTTATCAACTTTTAGTGATATGGATGTTACAGCGGCTAGCTTAGAGCTTCATGGGAAGTCTATTTGGCTCGCCTCTGCGTATTTTCCTAATCCGGGGTCAATACCCCCGGAGAATGTTGTCGGTCTAATTCGGGAGTCTGAATCTAGGGGACACCAGTTAGTAGTGTGTTGTGATGCTAATGCACATCATTCGATATGGGGAAGTACAGACACAAATGATAGAGGCGAATCACTTTTGGAGTTTTTGTTAAGCACTAACCTGTATATTTGTAACAAGGGTGGTGAACCAACTTTCGTTACAAGTACGCGGCAAGAGGTTCTTGACGTAACACTTGTATCAGATACATTGTCTGATAGAATTGATGACTGGAGAGTTTTGGAAGAGCATTCTTTCTCAGATCATCGCTACATTGAGTTTTTACTCAGGGAGCGTGCCCCGGTTGAGACAGTCTCTAGAAATCTGAGGAGAACAAACTGGGTGAAATATAGGGAGACTTTTTATTTGCTTTTGGATGAAGTACCCTTATCTGAACCACATAGTTTGGCGGAAATTGACTGTCTGGTTGACCATATAACAAATGTTTGTAATAGGTGCCTGGATGCGTCTTGTCCTTCTGCAAAGCCTAGAGGGAAAAAAAGCCACCTTGGTGGTCAAATGAGTTGCAGACGAGCAGAGATTCCTGCAGAAAGCTCTTTAATAAGGCTAAATTTTCAAGAGCGGACGAGGACTGGTCTGCATACAGGCTGCAACTTAAGAGTTATAAAAAGATGATCAGAAATGCAAAATGTGATTCTTGGAAAAACTTCTGTGGAAACATAGAAGACGTTTCTGAGGCATCCAGGCTGCGCAAGGTTCTGGCTTCTTCTCCTTGCACCCTGGGATACCTGAAAGATCCTAATGGGGTGTGGTCTTCCTCCAGTGGAGAGTCGCTGGATCTCCTTTTAAACACGCATTTTCCGGGCAATTCCATGACGCCGTTTCAAGCTTTGGAACGTTCTGACGCCCAAGCATCTGAAATTGCTTCGGAAATAATAAATATGCCAACATTAATCTGGGCGATAAAAAGCTTCAGGCCATATAAATCCCCGGGACCTGATGGTATAATCCCGGCTGAGTTGCAGCAAGTGTCGGACTATATAGCCCCGTTGCTGTATAATCTATACACAGCATGCATCAACTGGTCGTATATTCCATATTCCTTAAAAATGGAGGGATACCAGAGTCGTATTTATCCCGAAGGCTGGGAAAAGTTCCCACACAGCTCCGAAGGATTTCAGACCAATTAGTCTGTCTTCTTTTTTGTTAAAGACAATGGAACGAATGATAGACTCATATTTGCGTAGAGTGATTGACCCGAGGTTGCTTTCGACAAAGCAACATGCATACAGCAAGGGACGATCAACGGAAACAGCTCTTCATGAGCTCGTTGGTACCATCAAGAGGTCGCTTTCGGTAAAGGAGTACACTATGGTGGCCTTTCTTGATATTGAGGGGGCTTTTAATAATGTCATCCCAGAATCGATAATATTGGCATTGTCTGGTCTGGGAGTAAAGCGTGAAATCGTTTTAATGGTGGAAAACCTACTTGCCAATAGACGTATAACGTCTGAATTGGGAGCGTCCGTCATATCTCGATTTGTCAATAGGGGCACACCACAAGGAGGTGTTCTTTCGCCGCTTCTTTGGAACCTGGCACTGAATTCAATGCTAATATCTCTAGAAGCACGTGGTTGTCATGTTGTCGCATATGCTGGCGATGTCGCGATAGCGGTAAAGGGGAAGCATCTGCCAACATTGCGGGATATTCTTCAGGGTTCTCTGAAAGATCTGTCTAAATGGGCAAGAGACTGTGGTCTAGGAGTTAATCCTAGTAAAACAGAGCTTGTTTTGTTTACAAGGAAAAATAAGATTCCTGCTTTTGGTCCTATTTCTCTGGACGGTACTGAAATCACCTTCTCAGATGGAGCCAAGTATCTTGGAGTATTTCTAGATAGGAAGCTGAATTTCAGGCGTAATATTGAGGAACGGGTGAGAAAAGCAACGATTGCTTTGTATTCCTGTAAAAGGGCCATTGGAAAAAGATGGGGTTTTAGCCCTCAAGTCGTTCATTGGATCTATACAGCAGTGGTGATTCCAATTTTGCTGTATGGAATCATTGTCTGGTGGCCTGCTTTAGAAACAAAAGCGAACTGTGTCTTTATCACGAAGGTACAGAGAATGGCGTCAATGTGCATCACTGGTGCTCTTCGTACTACACCTACGGCTGCATTAGAAATCCTCCTTCACCTGATACCCTTGGACATATTGGGTAGGCAGTATGCAGCTGCGTCGGCAATTCGACTTAATAGCACGCTGCAATGGAGGAGCAGCGATTGTGGCCATAGCGCGATCTTGAAAAAGATAACAATGCCACAAAATGTGGATTGTGCTCCCTCTTTGAGCCTCTTTGAGCGCCACTTTACCACTATGATACCATCCAGGGAGTCTTGGATGGGGGATACTCCGGGAAGTGGAGCTACCATAAATTTTTACACAGATGGATCGAGGCTGCACGAACAAGTGGGCTTTGGGGTCTATTCGGAAGAGCTTGGATTGAGCCTGGCTCGTAGATTGCCAGATCATTGCAGTGTTTACCAGGCAGAGATGCTGGCAATAAAGGAAGTGGCTGATTGGTTGAGCTGCAATGTCTTGTCTACAACCGCAGTCAACATCTATACTGACAGTCAAGCCGCGGTCAAGTCCCTGGATTCAATGTTTCTGAAAACAAGATCTGCCCTTAACTGCCGCACGTCTTTAAATGAGATGGCCAAGCAGTTTAACATACGACTCATATGGGTCCCAGGGCACAGAGACATTCCAGGGAATTGCAAAGCCGATGAGCTTGCAAGACTAGGAACTACCTTACAGGTTCCAACAGAATTGGAATGTGTTGGTATGCCTCTAGAAACTTGCAAGCAAAACCTACGGCTTTGTTCTGCGACGGAGACTAATCAAAGATGGGCAAATAGATGGACGTGTGAGACAACACGACTGATTTGGCCTTCTCTTAATCAGCACACAAGTGAGCTGATATCGCTTCCAAGAGGAGAGATTTCGACGGTGGTTTCTATAATTACCGGACACTGTCTTATAGGGAAGCACGCAGAGCGGTTAAATGTGCCGTCGAATGACTTTTGCCGAAGTTGCATGGATGAAGAGGAGTTGGAAACTATCGAACACTTAATTTGCCATTGCCCGGCACTTTCTGACCAGCGACTTGCTTCACTGGGATCTAGGGAGCTGTACGATCTTTCTTATTTGTCGGATGTCAAAATTCAACATCTAAGGAGTTTCATAAGAAGCTCAAACTGGTTTAACGACAGGGACTAGCAGGGAAACCTATTACGATCCCGTGGTATCACAATGGACCTCAGAGTCTACGTGTGTTGACGTAAAACGTCAACAGCCACTTACAACCTAACCTAACCTAGTAGTTCAGACAGAATTTTCCAACGATATCGGTCAAGGACTTTCTGAGTTAGAGGCGGTCGAAATTAGACATATTGGGCAAAGTGGTATTTATTCTCATCCATGTAACTTCTTACCTATTGTTTTTAGAAAAATTTGTTCCAAATAGTTTAGATAGCTATTTTTTTAAGCTTTAAAAAAAAAAAATATAAAAAAAATATTTTTTTTTAATCTAAAACTTTTTTGACTTTTTCGTAAAATCGGACCCTTTTTTTTTGATTCAAAAGAAGCTTAAGGGTTTTCCTTTAAGAGCTATAGGGTCGCTTAGTGAGAGATCATCCAAAATTTGACCGACAGTCTTAAGGTTTTCCTTATAATTTGCACTGAAATACTCTATGGGCCTTATAAAGATTTCACTTTTGAGCTCGCCAAAATTCAAAAAACTCGCGATTTTATTCGATTTTTTAATTTTTGAAAAACAAAAAAAATCTTTTAAAAGTGTCTCAATTTAAAAATCTATATCTTTAGAAATTCTTAACAAATTTGAATGCTGAAAAACATGTTGGAATAAGACTATCGTCCATTTTAAAAAATAAATAAAAAAAAAAATTTCGCAAAATAACCTGACTTTTTCCGCAGTTGCATTTGAAAAATTCAACTTGGGAAAAATGCATTTTATTTTACCAAAAATATTTTTTTTGTAATTTTTTTCTTAAAGTAGAGAATAGTCTTATCGAAACACGCTTTTGAGCATTCAGATCCATTAAGAATTAGCAAAGATATGGCAATACAGTATTGTTTTTTAAGTTTTTTATATGACTTACGCTTTCTGAGTAAAAAATTATAGAAAACCTGTCTAAAAGTTAATATTGCCAATAAAGCGTATTGATAAAAAAAAACTATAATTTTTAAATAACCAAAAATTACCAACATTAGTGATCCGCCAGAAAAATTTCCCATAAACTTGCTCTGTTGCAAAAACTTGTTAGAACATAATAATTTTCCTTTAAAAAATATGCCACAATGTCGCATATTTGGTTAAATGTAATCAGATTTTCAATAATAAAAAATTAAAAATGTTTGAGAATTTTTTAACAGGAAAAATATTTCAGTCTAGACTAGTCTTTAAATTTTTCTGTGCAAAGAACTCAAGAACTAGTTTTTCTTGTAGATCAGGTACTAGATCTGATTTAAAATTAGTACCAGAAATAGTTCCATAAGTGATTCTGGAAGATTAACTCTTATCTTTAATATTTTTAGATTATATTTTTAAAGAAAAGATTGTTTCTTCCGGAACCATTTATGTAATTAGTTCTAAAACTAGTTTAAAATCAGATTTAGGTACTAGATCTACAAAAAAAACTAGTTTTTGAGTTAAAAAAAAAATCCCTCAAGCTCAAGAGCTGGGTCTGCCTCTGGGTATGTGACCAATCTAAATTTAATTATAACGCCTGGAGATTCATTAAAATTTCAAATGTAAATCCAGTCACAAGTTAACATAACGATCATTATTAAATTTATTTAAAAAATATGAACTTAAAAGATTTATTTCCTTAAGCTTGACCTCCAAAAAAATGTACTTTTGTAACCGCTTTATTATCCCTAGTGTAATTGTTTGTGGCTAGTGCAAATCTAGTTATGCATAGATTTTGTAGTGAGAAGGTTGTGTTACGAAAAGATATAGTACGTATAGAGAGTTTTATTGTTGATGGTTTTAAAAGTTGGCAAAAACAAAAAGTACAACAAAACAAAAAAAAAAAAATGTGTTGACTTCAATGTTTTAAATTGGTTGTAGGTGTTATCTTTGGTTTAAAATTGTGTCCTTGTTGTAGTTAAAAATTGTACTCTCTATTCAATTTGCCATCGCGTGTTGTAATATGGTTGTGTTAACTCATGCTAATACTCACACACATACACAAAGAATTGCTCATTCACTGATTTCATATACATACGTACGTACAGAAACACTGAAGGACATACTTATGAATACCGATTACATTGAACAACATACAACATACTACTGGCTACATTTGTGTTCTTGTCTTCTGTTTGTTGTTTAATTTTTTATTTTGTTTCATAAACTCATGTTATTTTCTTGTATTATATACAATCATGTTTATTCATGTTCATGTATGCAAGGTTTTTTTTCTGTAAATATGCCTCTGGAGACAAGTTTTTGTTTCTTCCTTTAACATTTTTTTTTTTCGGTTGTTGTTGTTTTGTTTTAAATACAAAGCATGTTTGAACACGAATTTTGAAAAAAAAAAAATACAAACATACTAGTCCACATTCATTCACAAACAAAGATCTCAAATATATACGGGGCATTCCGAGCCAAATCGGACACTTTGAACATTTTTTTTTTTAATTTCGCAATTTTCTGACAGGTTTTAGTACCCTTCGAAAACAACTTCGTGGTAAATTTTAAGATTTTTTTGAAGACCATTACACATTTTCACAGACACAGTTTTTTGCATGATAATGTTTATAGGTTGAAGTCTAATTTAAAAAAAAAAAATGCAGGACGCCACCTCAGTTTGACTATATAAGCTAACAATTAACAAAATAGAAAATTAGAATTACTGTTTTAATTTTTTTAAAAAGCAAAAATTTAAATAACTTGGGTTTGTAACTTGGATAATAATTCACCTCATGGTGAATAAAAAATATTCACCAGCTGGTGAATAAAACGTAACGTAATTATTTTTCATCAATATTTTTTTTAATCAAAATTTTTTTTTAGTCAATATTTTTTTCGTCAACATTTTTTTTAATATTATTTTTTTTTTTTCAATTTTTTATTCATCATAATTTTTTTCCATCAATATTTTTTCATCAATATTTTTTTTTCATCAATATTTTTTTATCAATATTTTTTTTCATCAATATTTTTTTTTTTTATAAATAATTTTTTTTTTCATCAATACCTTTTTTTCATCCATATTTTTTTCCTTAATATTTTTTGTCATTAAAATTTTTTACCATCAATATTTTATGTTTGTTTCATAAATATTTTTTTTTCATCAATATTTTTTTATAAATATTTTTTTTTATAAATTTTTTAATTTTTTTCATCAGTTTGTTAATTAACCTCGTGGTGAATAAAAAAATATTTACTAGCTGGTGAATAAAACGTAACATAATTATTTTTTTTATCAATATGTTTTTCATCTTTTTTTTTTTCATCAATATCTTTTTCATCGATATTTTTTTCATCAATATATTTTTTTCGTCAATATTTTTTTTTCGTCAATATTTTTTTTTCAATATCTTTTTCATCAAAAATTTTATTTTTCATCAATATTTCTTTCATTAATATTTTTTTTCATCAATATTTTTTTTCCTAAATATTTTTTTTTTCATCAATATTTTTTCACCAATATCTTTTTTCATCAATATTTTTTTTTTCATTAATATTTTTTTCCATCAATATTTTTTTTCATCAATATTTTTTCATAAATATTTTTTTCATCAATATTTTTTATCAATATTTTTTTTTATTATTATTTTCTTTTCATCAATATTTTTTTTTATCAATTTTTTAAGTTTTCATCAATTTGTTAATTAACTTCGTGGTAAATAAAAAAATATTTACTAGCTGTAACATAATTAACATAATTATTTTTCATAGATTTTTTTTTTGTCAATATTTTTTTTTATCAATATTTTTTTTATCATTATTTTTTTTTTCATCAATATATATTTCATCGATATTCTTTTTCATCAATAATTTTTTTTTTTGATAAAATTTTTAAATTGGATAATGTATTTACCAGTTGGTGAATAAAACGTAACATAATTATTTTTCATCAATATTTTTTTCATCAATAGAAGAAGTTTTTTCCATCAATATTTTTTTTTCATCAATATTTTTATACCCTCCAACCACTGTATGGGAGTATACTCACTTTGTCATTCCATTTGTAAAGTATATATATTATTAATGATCGGTTCTAAGACGTTCTATGAATGTCCGTCTGTCTGTCCGTCCTTCCGTCCGTCCGTCTGTCTGTAGATAACACAATGCAGTCCAAAATCAAACAGTTAGACTCCTGAAATTTGGCACAAATATGTCTCATGTTCATAGGCAGGTTGAGTTCGTGAATGGGCAAAATCGGTCCTGGGGGAAAAGTTCTTCCTTGAAGAACTGAAACAACCTCTGAAAAAATACACTTTTCTGCATTTTTTTTTGTATTTTTGTTAAATAAATGAAACATTTGGTATATTTATCGCGATGGGAAGGTGTTCTAAAAGTCCCCCACTGACCCAAAAAAAACGCCCTGAAAATTTTTTTTTAATTTTTTCTCATTTTGGAGGGTATAAAAGATTCGGCATAGCCGAATTTAACACTCTCTCTTGTTTTTCATCACATGTTTTTTTTCATCAATATTTTGTTTCAATAGTGTTTTTTTATCAATGCTTTTTTCTCAATATTTTTTTTATTTTTAAAACTTTTTAAATTTAAAACGGCTTTTAAAAAAAAAGCATTGGCAAAGCACTTGCAAGGCAATCTATACACAAAGAATACAATGCTTTTTCGGGACTCTCTTTTTTGTACGTTTGATAATTTACCCTGTGTATATGGGTGAAATCAAAAAATGTCAGTGTTTTTGAGCCAAAATTGTAAAAAAAATTTAAATTTTTGGTAAATTTTTTTAT
Organism: Pegoplata infirma; assembly: GCA_963921195.1. Taxonomy (NCBI): domain Eukaryota; kingdom Metazoa; phylum Arthropoda; class Insecta; order Diptera; family Anthomyiidae; genus Pegoplata; species Pegoplata infirma. The sequence goes on along the minus strand of OY992537.1, from coordinate 186,908,475 downwards.
TAAAATCGATATGTTCCATCACTACTAATATAACTATAAAAGATCTCTTCTACAAACTGTTTTAAACAAATTTTATCTACATTTTTATGATTTTTTTGGTGACGGAGTTCACATTCACCTTAGAAAAATACATTAAATTTTTTTAATTTTCTTTGAAAACATTTTATTGTAATTTAAAACACTTATTTATGTAATTGCTAACAATTTTTGTAATTAGGATTTTTTTCTGGTTTTTGTTATTAAAGATTTTACAATTATTTTTTATTTTAATAGGATTTTTCTAAGGAAATGTAAAATAAATTTGTTATTATTTCTGTTAAAATAAGTTTTTTTACTTTTTTGAATGACTAGTGTTAATATTTGCGTCGGTTTTAACAACTTCATAAGGTTTTTTAATGCAATCTGCAAAAAAAAAAAAAAAGTTGACGGAGTTTACAGAGACGGAGTTTACATTTCGTCACTTTTTGCCCTTTTTTTCGAAAAATATTTGTTGGAAATTGGTTTCCGAAAAAAAATCATTAGATGTCAACTAGATACGTCAAAATATGACGATATTTCAGATGCACGCTAAGTAGTTTTGTTGTAAACGTGGAGACGGAGTTTACAGCATTTTTCAGCTTTCATTTATGATTTAGCTTTTTATACAGGGAAATTAATATGCAGGGAGCAAACTTGAAACCAATGATGCAAAATGATACTTTATAGCCTCGCGTTTAATAAATGGGGCAATAACCTATTATTTTTCTAAACACAATACGTCAAAAACAACAAAATTGTCAGGTTCCATAATGTCTAAAAAAGTGTCGAAAAATCGTTACAGAATTGAAGCCGTGTTTGTATGGGTAAAAGAGATAGTTATGACTATACAAAAATATTTTTTAAGAACGTCAACATGCCCTCTTTAAAAATGTAGTCAATTATTAAGAGTTTGGGTTATTGGTTTTTAAGATATAACCGGTTAAAGTTTAAAAATTGAAAATGTTACTGGCGACGGAGTTTACATTTGGCCTACATAAAGAAAATAACTTGTTTAAAATAGCTTACTAGTATCCGGATTGTTGTTAGTTATGTAGAATGCCAATCTATGCGACGTTGTACATTAAAAAATATGCGAATACTTTAACCCATGTATGAGATATTACACGATTACATGGTTTGGTTGACATTTTTTGATTTCACCCATATAAAAAAAATCGGAACTCGAAACATTTTTGAAGAAGTAATGAGCAAAAGAAGTTTGAATAAATGCTCCGGATTTTATATTTCTTGAACGGGTTATTAAAAATACCAAGAAAGAATTTTCGAAAGTTACTAAAAGCTATAGAAATTTGGGAAAACCAAAAAAAATCGAAGCGTCCGGTTTGGCATGGAATGCCCCAGATGTACATTAGAGCGGTATTTTTATATCGCAAAAAAGTTTTTCTTCTGATTTTGAATGTCCTCGCAAATTTTTATTCTACTAGGCCTGAAACTTATGAGACCAATCGGATGAAATTAACCCGTTGCGCTCGGCGATCAAAGTTCTGGATTTTTTAAAATAAAAAAAACAAAAACCTAAAAAAATATGTTTTCGGATACATCATTATTTTGATGCGCTGACCACAAATATCAAAACAAATTTAAAATCTAACAAACGGTTTCGAGATATTGCTAATTAAAATTTGCTAAAAATGGCGGGTTTTTCCTATATTCGAGTATTTTTTTGAAATCTCAAATTTCTTTCCCTTTACCTCTTCATAGAGATTGAGACAAAACTTCATTTAAATTTAATTTGTACCAAATCTGAGCATTTTAACACATGGCGTCCTTCGATCAAAATTTTTGATTTTTAGAAGATTTTTTAACAAAATTATGAATTTTTGAAAATTAAAAAAAAAAAATAAAAATAGTTTGTTATAAGGGTTCAAGTTGAAAAAATGCAGAAGAAAAATTTAATTTCTAAAAATAATAGACATTTCTGGTATTTCCTATACCGGTTTCAAACACCCCAGTTAGTGTCATCATCAGTAGGATTTTAAATGTCGGTTTGTCTTGTTAATACTGTTTTTTATATATGTGAATATTTATAGTTTCTACAGAATAAATTTTGACAGTTTCCAACACTACAATTCTATTTCTAGCAATCTCAACCTCACTTCATACTTTCTTTCAACTTTTTTGTCTCTTACATTATTTCGCAAGGGCTTTACATTAAATTTATTAATTTTGACATGCTGAATACGAATACCACGAATTACATTTTCAGAAATCAGTTGAGCAGTTTTTGTGGTATCGCAATTTGAAATCATAAAAGAAACCCAAAGAGTTTGATGCATAAGTCCAATATTTGTGTATGTTAATATTGACCCTAAGAGGCAACTAAAAAAAATAAAATTTGCTCCACCCTAATATACATCCTTGTCTTTGTTACTTGGAAAAACAATAGCGTAAAGTCATCACAGTGCTGCGTAGGAATGTTATAAATTTTGTCAGTATGGCATCTTCATGTTCCGGTTTAAAAAAGGAAGTGTTTTATAGTTGCCTTTTTTGACAACATGAAACATTTTTTTTTACTTATTTTGAACCACACAATGCAAAACACTAACACACTTTTGCATGTCTTGGGTGAAGAAATTAGTAGTTTCTTATTGTTGTGTTTAGAAGAGAAATTGTTGACAAAATTGAAATAAATATTTCGGGTGCCCCATACAAAAATCGAATTCAGTTTTTTATGAACCACCCTATTGCACGTAATATAAATATCTTTTTTGATCGTGAATGAATAATTCAATGCTGGATTCTCGGAAAAATTTGGTCATCTGCTGAAAAGATAAAACGCAATTCAGCCAAACCTTGACTCTCAGGAAAATTACGGAAAACCTCTTCCTTAATAATCCATTTATTCTTTGGAATTTGAAAAATATAATCGTTCAGATAATTGTAGACGACAGTTTTGAAATATTTTTTTTTATTCATTCTCTAAAGAATTCTAAACACGAAAAAGCTATTTCCTTAATCCAACAATAAATTCTACACATATCATATCAAGTCTTTTGGAATGAATTTTGTAGTATTTACAACAAAATTCATAAAATTCTACCGCTTTTTATATTTATACTATGTTATATTTTTTTTCTTTCTGTATGCAAAAATCTTTTGTTTGAGAGAAAAATGTTTGCTAAAATTTATTAGATATTTTTTAATATGAGTAAAACAAAAAGATTTTTCTATTTATATAGCAGTTATGATGATTTTTTTATGTTAATATGCAAATTTAAGATTATAACACCATGCGACACACTTTTGTACACATGGAGCAGACCGATAAATTTTTAAAGTAGGGCCGAAAATAAAATACACGTGTCTATCAGTTTTCACAAAAAACGTTAATAAAAAAAGTTGTGTTTCGCCAAAGTAGTGTGAAATAAGTCGAACAAATGTATTAAATCTACTTTTGAGCTAAATAACAATTAAACATGTCTTCAGTGATTTTCAAAGTTCTTACACTCAAAATATTTTGTAGGCAAAAACAAAAGAAAAACACACTTAAAACAAGTGAATACACAATTGAAAACCATCCCAGTAATTATTCATTTATTTTAACAAACATCAACATTTATTTTTTAATGTTGACAAAATTAATAACATTAAACATTAAAAAATTACGGTTTTTTCACTCTTTTTTACTAACATATTCGAAAAAAATAACCTACGAAAACATTAAAAATTAATGATAGTTCTGTTATTTTTACCAACAAATTCCAAAAAAATAACCTACGAAAACATTAAAAATTAATGACTCCGTAGGTTATTTTATACAATTTTCTATTGAAATATTTTTTTAAAAATTTTTAATAAAATTTTGGGGAATCGATTCCGCAACCAACTACATTCTGGCCAGACACTCTACCCATCGTGCCAAAGTCACTTGATACAAACATGTTTTTATATTTCTATAAATAATTTTTTGATTTTTTTTTTCTACAAAAAAATTACTGACTTGTGTAGGTAAAAACTAATGATATTTCATTAAAAAATACCAACAATTTAAAAAAAAAAATGACTTACACAAATCATTAAAAATTTAAAGAATAATCAGTAGTTTTTACCTACAGACATCGGCGTATACAGAGGGGGGGCCCAACAACAACAAAAAAAAAAAATATTTTTTTTATATGTATTGGAAAACATAAATCTCACGAAAAAAACAACAAAAATTTTTTTGTTGTTGTTGTTGGACCCTGAAAAAACAGTCCTGCATACGCCGTTGCCTACAGAACAAAAATAAATGACTTTAAAAATTAAATGTGAATGAAAGTCTTTATTTTTTGGTGTGTTATTTTTGAAACAAAGGACAGAAGAAGTCATTAATAAAAACTGAACATCAAACAAATGTTTTTGCTTTTAAAAACGACTAAACGGAAAACTTTTTAAATAAACTACAAACAGTTAATGAAATAATTTTTTGAGTGTAATCCTCTATCTCTTATTTTTGGGGGTCATTATAGTCCTTTATTCAAATTTACTTTAAACGTGCATTTAAAGGGTTAAAATGTTCAACAAAAATACATTTAAAATCCTACTGATGATAACACTAACTGGAGTGCTTGTAACCGGTATGGGAATACCAGAAATGTCTATAATTTTAAGAAATTAAATTTCAACTTGATACCTTATCTCAAATTTAATTAGAGCCCGAGCTCCATCTGTACTAACAGAAAAAAAGAATAAATAAAATTACTGACAAAATAGTCGCCATTAGACACATCTCCAAAACAGAAAATGCAAGTTTCTTCATTTTTGTCTGCAATTCCAGACCATGTTGGTAACCCTTGCGAAATAATGTAAGAGACAAAAAATTTGAAAGAAAATATGAGCTGAGTTTGAGATTACTAGAAATGGAATTGTTGCAAACTGTCAAAATTTTTGCAAACTGTCAAAATTTATTCTGTAGAAACTATAAATATTCACATATATAAAAAAAAAATTTCCAACAACAAGACAAACCGACATTTAAAATCCTTCTGATGATAACAATAACTGGAGTGTTTGAAACCGGTATAGGAACACCTCAAATGTCTATAATTTTAAGAAAATCTATTTTTCTTCTGCATTTTTTCAACCTGAACTCTTATAACAAATATAATTAGATCCCGATCTCGATCTGTACTAGCAGAAAAACAACACAATTAAAATCACTGACAAAATATGTCGCCATTAGGCACGTCTCCGAAACAGAAAATGCAAATTCCTTCATTTGTGTCTGCAATTCCAGATCATTTTGGGAACCCTTGCGAAATAATGTAGGAGACAAAAAGGTTCAAAGAAAGTAAGAGGTGAGGTTGAGATTACTAAAAATGGAATTGTTGTGTTGGAAACGGTCAAAATTTATTCTGTAGAAACTATAAATATTTACATATATAAAAAAATTCTATTAACAAGACGAGCCGACATTTAAAATCCTACTGATGATAACACTGACTGGAGTGTTTGAAACCGATATGGGATGAGTGCTAGAGGGCGTATAATAAGAACCGCATTCAACTTTAACTGAAAACATCTATTAACATTATTTTTCTTAAATGAATATACATATATATATGAATATATAGATACATTTTTCGACTTATTTCACACTTCTTTTGTGAAACACAATTAAGCATTATATTTTGGTCAAGTTCATGTGTACAGCCAACATTTTTAATATGTCGGACGGTGTATATTCTTTGCTAGTGTTCAGTACTCCTGAGTTTTTTTGAAAAAACTTTCGCTACCGAATAGTAAGAATTTTGTAAAAAAATATGAATTTTCCCAGCATAAATAAATCGAGATTTTGGTAGCACAGATTCTTTTTATAACATACCACTCTTTTTTGTTATAATTCTTATAATACAAAATCCCTTGTAAGTCAAATTTCATACTTACTTTTCAATTCCTTGGGACCATTTTTCATTTAAAACTTATTTGAGCCAAATTCAATCATTTTAACCCGTGGCGCCCTTCGATCAAAGTTTTGGACTTTTGGAAAATTTCCACCAAATTTTTGGATTTTTGAAAATGAAAAAATAAAAAGAAAAATATCTTGCGATACATTATTTTTCGGTCGAACGGTTTTCGAGATATCGCCATTTAAAACTTGTCAAAAAATTCTAAATCGGGGGTTTTTTCCTACGTTTAAGATTTTTTTTTTAAAAACTCTAAAAATTTCTTTATTTTAACCCTTTTATAGAGCTTTATGCAATCTCTCATTTAAGCTTAATTGGAGCCAAATCCGATCATTTTAACCCGTGGCACCCTTCGATCAAAATTTAGGGTTTTTGGCAAAAAGTTTCTAAAAAGCCAATTTGTCTCAAATTAGTTTTAAATGAAAGATTGTCTAAAGCTCTACAAAGGGGTTGGAGGAATGAAATTTTGAGACTTTTTTAAAAAATTTCTTGAACGTAGGAAAAAACCGCAATTTTTTACAAATTTTAAATGGCGATGTTTCGAAAACAGATCAAGCGATTTTAATTTTTTTTTTGTTATTTTTTTCATGGTGGAGGGTATATAAGATTCGGCACAGCCGAATTTAACACTCTTACTTCTTTTTAATTAACATGATAAAAGTTTGATTTTAAATAAAAGTATTCCATTTGATCATTGTCATAATAAAACAACCCCGATTACATAATACCCTACACCAGTATTTTTCGAAAAATAGGTAACATGTCCTAAGATCGATCCGATTAGATCTACCCAGAAAAACTTAGATTACCAAATAAGGTATAAAATATGGTATAGGATCTCTTATTTTATACATTGCAGCATTGATGATTTTAACAGGCGACGAGACTCAAAGTAATGCATCCACATTATCACAAAGAATACCAGTAAGGTATAAAATAAGTCATAAATTTATAACGAAGAATACGAGTAAGTGTAAAATATATGATATTTTATAGGTTACGAGAAATGAAATAATATAGCATACCAGAAGATAATATATAAGGTGTTACTAGTGAGTGTAAGTAGATAAAATATGCTCGTGAGTGTGTGTCATTAGAAATTTCCTGTCGTGAGCCCATCTCTAGTTTAAACTTATGCACTTTTTTATTAAATAATTATTTTTTATGTTATTGTAATGCATTATGCATCCAATTATAAATAATGCATTATTTAAAACTTTCAAATCATACATAATGTAACCAAATATAAGTCATCCATGATTTAATGTTTAGAAATAATAAATATGAAATAGATTTTTTCCAGTAATCATGCATTGCGTAGCAAATTATTAGTAATGCATTATTTTTCACTTGAAAATAATACGTTGTGGAACAAATGTTTGGTAAGACATCATAAAATAATGCTACAAATAAGTTATATACATTACCTGGTAATGTGTTATATAATCACCACCCATTACCAAAGTTTTGCAGGGTATCTCTTGTAGAATATTTTATTAGTGTAAAAACACACAAACGAAATTAGAGTGGAATATTCTGGTTTTTGTTGACAATGACCGATTAAACTGAATATCGGGCGACATTTTTATATTTGGACTGACAATGATTCCAGAAATGGTCATATAATAATAATTACATTTGATTAGATTTCCAAAGTTCACGTTTAACACCTACAAACCAAATTTAAACAAAAATTTCCAAATTTCATGAATTTTAAGAGATTTTTGTAAAAATTAGGTGGTTTATTATGGGGACTACAACAAGACTCATACGATTCCTTTTAAGTAGGAAATGATGATTTTTGAATACACTCAAAAAAAACCCTTGTAAAATTACAAAAAAAGTTTGTATTATTTTGTTTTTTTTCCTACCTCCTATTTGACAAAAATTAATTGTATTTTTCAATGATGGGTACGAATACCTTTTCGATACCAATACCCGTTAATACCAATTCAAATTGAAAACCAATACCAATTAAAAACCAATACCTTTATTTGTATACCAATTAAAAACAATATTTATTTGGGGGCCCCCGTAGGCTAGTTGGTAGCGTGCTAGCCTTTCAACGTAGGGGTCGTGGGTTCGATTCCCACTAGAATCCTTGGTTTTTTTCGCTACAACGAGACGACGGTCATTGATACCAGTTCTTGGTTAGGTTGCATATATTAAAAATGAGTTGTAAATAAATAGAGAGAATAAATAAAAATAATTGATCATGTGATGTGATCAAAACTATTATATTATATTATTATATTATATACCTTTATTTGTGCGATACCAATACCGATAAAAAACCAATACCGATTCCCCACTACCAATACCAATTAAAAACCAATACTTTTATCCTTCAAAACCAATACCAATAAAAAACCAATACCAATTCATTTTTTTCTACTTTCGTATCGGTTTTGTTTCGGTTTTTTGTATTCTTATTTTCGTTTGTTTTAATTGTGACGGCGAACATTTTCTTTCCATCACATTATTAGGTTTTACCTGACTAACGAATTGCAAAAGATGTTACATCGATCAGTAATCGTTTGCATGCAATGTCACATAACAAAAAGGAGTTAGCTACTTGAATTTTAAAAGCCATAAAAACATACACTCAAAAAAATAAAACTGTAAAGTTAGAAAAAAATTTAGTTAAATTTAACTAAAAAAACACCTGATTTTGAACCTACTAAATTTCTAGTTAATTTAACAAAAAATATTTAGTTAACTTTTCGTAGAATGAATGTAGCAAAAAAACCGTAATTTTAACTAAAAATTCAGCTGAAAATTTCGTAACATTTTTTATTAGTTGAATTCAGCTAAACTTTTTGTAAAAAATTTTAAGTTTGGTAAATAATGGTTTTAAACACTAACACTTCACTTATTTTTTCTTTTTTTTTCACAGCATCAAGTTTAGCTTAAGTAGGACTTATGAGATTTGCATAGGAGGCTACACAAGAAATGTTTAAAATTTTTCACTTGACAAAAATGTTACAAAAAATCAGCAAATTTATTAGTAAAAATTCGTAAACTCAGTTTTAAAGTCAACAAAAAAAATTAATTCAAAATTTGTACAAAACTAGTACTTAAATAGAAAAAGTAGTTAAAACGCTGATTTTAACTAAAAATTTGCTAAAAAGCCAGTAAACTCGAGTTAACAAAAAAAATTTTGTTAACTTTACAGTTTTATTTTTTTGAGTGTAAAAGAAATATTTTTTGTTACGGTTTTATGACCCCTAATAAAAGTAGATCTTAAAAAATTTAGACCTTTTCTGTGATGAAATTTTTTCTTTTGCAAACATTGTTAATATTTGATATACATATGTATATTGAATGTCACTGCACTCTTCTTTGCGTTGTAAAAAAAAAATACTAATGTCCTTTTTTGGAAATTCCAAAATTTTAATTAAGCAGACGTTACAAAATTTTATGTCACAACACCAGAATCCAGAAAAATTTTTTATTGTTTTATTAGAGGCACAGTCATATTATATAAGAATTTAAGAACGCATAATGTGCAGTTCACACTTGCTATTTTTGAGAGTTTAAGGGCTACGTGCTTAAAAAATATTTTTTTCTGTATCCATTACGTTTTTATTCTGTTACTGGTGTTTTGTTAAACAACTTGTTTAAGGTCGTAAGTGTGAACCCCATATAAGAAAAAAATTGACCCGTGTAATCGCAATTGGCAAAAGATCTAAAATCGAAAAAGGGACCCCCTGCATGATAACCCATTTCGATCACCTTTTTCAAACAAATATTTATTTATGTATGAAAAGGATGAAGTAAAGGTATATTTTGTTACAAATGTTAAGTCTCATCTTTCTGCAATTAAAAAATATCTCCCCTTGACCACCGGAATTTATGTGTGCATTAAATGCAATGTGCATCAGCACAGAAATTGTTTCAAGCAAAAACGGAAAATTTTTTTTATTAATTAATATTATTTTTTTTTAGATTTAATTTATTATCAAATTCCACTAATTGAAACATTTTGAAACTATTTCTTTTGAAAATAACGAAATAAATTAATAAAATAGCAAATAAATCCAAATATTAAAATTGCATAAAAAGTTGAAATACAGGCTTTTCTGGAATAACGGAAAATCAAAATTTTTTTTACAAGAGTTTTGAGATCATCCGGTGCTAATTTTACTAAATAGGTACATTTTTCCAAAAAAAAAAATGAATCTTTGTCCAAAATGGGTTAAGCATGTACTATTTAGTTTAAAGTTTGACTTAATTCTGAATGCAAATACTGCTAAAAAATATTTTTTTTTAAAGGGGTTTTTCAAAAAAAAAACATCCCTCACGCAAAAATTCGACTCACTCTCTAGACACTCACTCAGAATTTTTCAACTCACAATCACGTGATTTAAATGAAAATCACTTTTTTGAGTCACGCAAATCACGGGACCAGCGACCATCTCCAATTCAAATACATAAACAAGAGACCAGGCGCGGATCCACGGGGGGGGAAAAAAAGGAAATTTCCTCCCCCAAACCGAATTCGAAAGAAGAAAAAAAGAAAAAAAAAAGGAAAAAAAGAAAGGAAAGAAAAGAAAAGAAAAGAGGGAAAAGAAAAGAAAGGAAAAAAGGAAAGAAGAAAAATGGAGAGGAAAAAAGCAAAAGAAAATAATCTCAAAATTTTTTTGATGAAAAATTTTTCTTAAAGAGAAATGTCTCAAATGTTAGATTTTTCTATATGAAAATATTTGAGAATTTTTTTATAGGAAAAATTTGAGAATTTTTCATTATAAAAATATTGAGAATTTTCCTACAGAAATAACTGAAAATTTTTCTATAGGAAAAACATTAGAATTTTTTTCGGAAAATCTCGAAATATTTAAAATTTTGTTTAGAAAAAATACGATAATTTTTGTAGACGAAAAATTTGGAATTTTTCTAGACGAAAAATTTAGAAATTTTTCTGTAGGAAAAAATCTGCGAATTTTTGTACAGGAAGAGAATTTTAACAATTTTTCTAAAGGAGAATATCAGAGAATTTTTTTATTGGAAAAGTCTGAGAATTTTTCTTTAGAAAAAATATGAGAATTTTCTATAGAGAAAATCTGATAATTCTTCTTTCGAAAAAATCTGAGAAGATGAGTAAAAAGTAAATAAATTATATGAACATTTTTTCTATTAAAAATGCTCAAGAATCTCTAAATTTTTCTATAGGAAGAATATTTTTGAATCCTAATAGGAAAAAAAGTCTCGGAATCTTTAAACTTTTTTGGAAAATCAAGAAAATTCTCTTAATGGAAAACTTGAGAATTTTTGTATAGAAAAAATTTATTAGAATCTAAGACTTTTTCTATAGCCAAATTACGCAGAATCTGGGACTTTTTAATAGGAAAAATGTTTCGGAATCTTAAATTTTTTATTTAAAAATATCACAGAATCAAAGACTTTTTCTTTAGGACAAATGTCTCAGACACTGAGTTAATATCTCAGAATCTAAAATTATTTCTACTTGAAATATGTCTCAGAATCTAAGACTTTTTAATAATAAAAGCTTAAATCTTTGGCTAAGATAAAAAATCTCAGACTTTTTCGATAGGAAAAATACATACCTCAGAATTTGTGAGTTTTTATAGAAAAAATTTTCTATAATCTGAGACTCAGAATATGAGACCTTTTATACAGAAAAAAACCTAGAATCTGAGATTTTAGGAAAATGTCCCAGAATCTAAGAAAATATCTTAAATCCTGAGATTTTTTTCCATTTGAAAAATGTCTCAGAATCTATTTCTGTCGGACAATGTCTGAGACTCAAAATCTGAGACTCCTTCTATAGGAAAAATGTCTCGGAAGCTGAGGTCTGTTCTGTAGGAAAAAAGTTTCAAAATCTTTTTTTGTGTGAAAAATTTCTTCGATTCTCAGACTTTTTAATAAAAAATATGTCTTAGAAAATGTTGAGAATCTTAGACTTTTTCTAAGGAAAAGTTTCTCACCTTTACTTTTTCTTTAGAAAACTTTCTCATAATCTAGGAAATTGACTCAAAAACTTTTTAAAGGCTCTAATGTATTGAATTTTTCTTATCTCGGGTACTTTCTGATTTTAGTTTTTCAAAACCTACAAATTTTGGTGAAGAAATAACGTTTCGGTGGAAAAATAGAATAGAAAAACATATTTCAGAACCTTAGAAGTTTTCTATGGTGAAAAAAGTCACTAAATCTAATCGAAATTTTTTCTTCTAAAATAGGAATTTTTGGTGGGAAAATTTTTTCTGAACATTTTCTATGTGTATCTGAATATAAAAAATTTTGAATAAAAAAATAAAACTTTTCTGTAGTAAAATTGCTCAGAACCTCAAAATTTGTCTATAGGGATAATGTCCCAGATTCATAAACTTTTTCTTTAAGCAAATGACTCTAAAAAATTTTAAAATCATGAAAGTTTTTTTGAATTAAATATGTCGCAAATCTGATATAATATATTATCTAATGAACATTTTTTTTGAGAATCTGGGTCTTTTGCTGAGAACTTTTTGAGGAGACGTTTTTTTAATTTTCCTAAATTGTAAAATCTTTTTTACGGGAATATATTTTTAAAAATTAGAAATATTTCCACAGAAAAAATCATAATAAACAAGAGGAAAACATTAAAAAACCCTTAATCCAACCTAAGGTTCCCTACAAAAAAAAAAAAAAAAATTTGAGTGAAAAAAAAAATTTTTGAATAAAAAAAAATTTTCCCCCCCCCCAAACTCAAGTGCTGGATCCGCGCCTGCAAGAGACAAGTGTCTTTTCATTTGTTTAATCTATAACATCTGTAAATTTTATTTAAAATGAAGTGTCCACCCTTGAAAAAGTTTCCTTGTAGGTCTGAATCCAAAAAATTTCAAGGCACTTATTTGTTACTTTAATATAGTCACTTGACTTAAATGAAAATCACTCTATAACCAAATGATTTAAATGAAAATCACTCACGCTCACGCGTGAATCACGGGACCAGAGACCATCTCCAATTCAAATACTTGAAAAAAAGGCAAGTGTCTCTTCATTTGATTCATCTATAAGATCTGTAAATTTTGTTAAGAATGAAGTGTCCACCCTGAAATAGTTTCCTTGTAGGTCCGATTTCAAAAAGTTTCAAGTCACTTATTTATTACCCTAATATAGTACTAAAGTGAAAATCACTCTATAATCACGTGATTTAAATAAAAATCGCTCACGCCTGAATCACGTGGTTTTTTGAGTCACGCAAATTACGGGACCACAGACCATCTCTAATTCAAATACATAAACAAAAGACAAGTTTCTCTTCATTTGTTTCATCTATAACATCTGTAAATTTTATTAAAAATGAAGTGTCCACCCTGAAATAGTTTCCTTGTAGGTCCGATTTCAAAAACATTCAAGGCACTTATTTATTACCTTAATATAGGCTTATATTCTGAATTTCAAAAAAACCGGTTAACATTTACGACCTGTAGAGACTTTTGGTCAAAAAACCTACCATCTCGCCCCAGTGAGCACTGGGGGCGGACAGAAGGACGACTTACGTTAAATTAATTAATATTAACGACAAAACCTTTTGCATACAAATACTAAAACCGATATAAGATAAATACCAATACTTATTAAAAACCGATACCGATTCGAGGCTAAAACCAATACCAATACCCAATACCTAAATAATTCAAAACCAATACCGAAACCTATACCAATTCAACAAAAAATGAAAACCAATACCTATACCAATACTAATATAATTTTAAAAACCAATACCAATACCAACACTTTTATCGAATTGGTACCCATCCTTGGTATTTTTACAAGGTTTTCACCAATAGTTTTGTAATTTTACAAGCTTTTTACCAATTATATTGTTAATTTACAATTTTATTGACGCGATTAAACTTACAAGTAGGTTTTGTATCTTACTCGATTTTTTGTAACCTCCTATTGGACGAGAATTTCTAGTAAAAATTACGAGCTTTTTGTAATTTTGTAAGCTTTTTTTAATAAAGTTTTAAATTTACAACTTTTTTGGCACAATAAAACTTATAAGGAATTCTCGTGAATTTACTAGACTTTTTTTGTAAAAAACCTTTTAAAAGTTCAAAAAAAAAAAATGAAAAATTACAAAAATAAATTTAAATTTCGATCGAAAATTGTTTGTTAAAAACAAGTAAAACCTCCAAATATAGGTAAAATGGGATTACGAGATTTTTTCTAGTTATTTGACAAGGTTTTTTTTCTGTGCATGAATTTCAGCCTTAATAAATGAAGGCTATGTACTCATGGGTTCAGGGATCCACGTGTTTGGACCGTAAATACCAGATCCAACTCCAGAGGACATTTTTGATCCGTCAGTATACCAGTTAAGGCTTCTAGTGTCCATATATGGGCCGCCTTCATCACACTCTACACAACACCGTATTACGATCGCAAATTTCCATTCAAAGCGGAGCTCAGAGTTTATCCTATCCGTCGGCATAATACATAGCTCCAACTCGATATATTTCAAATCCCAATTTAAGTGATTGAAAAATCAAAGTTTTTTTTATCTCTTTGCATATAATTTCTTAATTTAATTTAAGCTTCATTTTATATTTTCCTTTTCCAGCAAATTAAAGTTTCTTATTACGCAATGATTCTGTGTTTCAACGGATTTAATACGAATATTTCATATTGCATTTATAGTTATTGCAGCTCGTTTGTATTTCCAAATGACCTCCTTTTGAATGCAACCATTAAAGAAATCATTATTGATCATTATCAACAATGCGTGTAGAATTACATTCGTTAATATATGAATGTGTACTATATGTATGAAAATGCAGAATAATTATTATCAATAATGTATTGTTATTTTTTTTTTTATTTTTTGCTTCAGCAGAGAAAGTGGAGACTTAATACTTGATATTTATGTTGCAACTTAAAATCAATATTTTTTGCTATTTTTATTTTAGAAAACATCAACTTGGGTTCAGAGAAAATTTAATTTAAATTCAAACTTGTACACTCAAAATAATAGCTCTGTAAAATACTCTGTAAAATGACTGTAATCTCAATTCAACAGATATTTGACAGATTTTTCTGTCAAAATACAGATTTAAAGAAAATACTCTGTATTTTGTTGTGACAAAAAACAAAGTTTCCTCTGTTTTATTACTTTTTACTTTGTTATCTTAATTTTACAGATAATTAACAGAGTTTTCTGCTAAAATACAGATCTAAGCAAAATACTTCGTATTTTTTTATAACCAAAAAAGTTTTCTGTGTTGAGTAGTTTTTGTTCTTGTTACCAAACATCAAAATTGTATCCAAATATTTTTTTTTTTTTTTTGAGAAAAAGTTAAAAAAGTAGCAAAAAAAGTTATCAATTTTTTTTTTCAGAAATCTTATAACAAATAACATGCATTTAACTAAACTCTTTAAATTAACAGAGTTTTTTCTGTAATTTTTTTTTTGCATCAAATGTATTTTACAAATATATGTAAATTTACATAGTTTTCTTTGCTATTTTTGGTTTACACAGCTCAACAAGAAAATGCGTATTGGATTCTGGTTAGTGATTTGGATAGTGTTTGTTGCACTGATTCCAAATCCGGAGCCCAAATTTGTCTATCACGTCAGTATTTTGAGTAATTCGCGGTAAAACTGCCGAAAAAGGGCATTTTTGACCCATTTTAAAAGCTTATAAAATAATATCCTGACATGCGAATGATTTGGTATCAAGCTCATTCGAAAGTTTGTAATTTTCTCTTAAAAATAAGATTAAATGTTCTAAAAATTTATTTTTTTAAAATGATAAAAAAATCATTAACAAAAAACCTTCCATTTTTTAAATATTTAGTTTATTTACACAGTGTTTTTTAACAAATTTCCATACAAATTCATACGTAAATTTTAGATTTAACGCACTTGTTGCTAATGATTTTTTTACCATTTTAGAAAATTAAATTCCAAGAAAATTTGATCTTGTCTGAAAGAGAAAATTACAGACTTTCGAATGAGCTTGATACCAAGTCATTTGCATGTCAGGATCTTATTTTATAGGCCTTAAAAAATGGTAAAAAGTGGCCTTTTTTGACACTTTAACCGCGATTTTCTCAAAATTGTGACGTGATAGAAAAATTTGTGTGACCGTTTTGGAATCGGGGCACCAAAACCTATCAACTTTATTTGGTTTCATCCAAAACGCAGCGACAAACCTTAGATTTGTAGAGCGGTGTTATTTAACCAATATTTTACTAGAAACTCTGTAAATTAACAGTTTTTTTTTTTTTGTCCAAATCATTTTACCGAGTTTTATAGTAAAATTACAGAGTTTTCTCTGTAAAAATGCTTTCATATTTAACCAATATTTTAATATAAACTCTGTAAATTAACAGTTTTTTCTGTCAAAATCATTTTACAAAGTTTTTTAGTAAAATTACCAAGAAATTTTGTTAGCTGGAAAAGTATGGTGTACTCTGTTAAATTAGCAGAGTTTTTCTGTAATTTAACAGAGTTATTATTTTGAGTGTAATAATGCGTACTGAGGAGCAAGAATTTCGGTTGAGTTAGAGCTATAAGAAAAATATGCTAGTGTTTTGTAAGCGCTTTTACGATATATATTTCATGCAAGACTTTATTCTACAAAAGTTTGAAATGCATATACAATTTCTTAAAAAATTGTACATGGGTGACATAGACATCTTCTAGATTTAAATTCGGATATATTTTTCAGAGAGCTATACAAAGTGGCAGTTTGGTATCCCTCTAACAGCTTTTCGTCCCTTGTGAAGGTAGTTTCGGAAAACTTAAAATACTTAATACATGTATAGAAATCAAAAATTCCCAGAGATTTTACAACAGCTTTTCTAATTCACTTAAAAAGACAAACCATTTTAAGAATAAATCGTATAGATTGAATAATGTTTTTCCCAAACAAAAAGCGTATAAGCTAAAAAATAATTTTTAAATTTCTAAAAATTTTTCGATATCATAATTTTTGAGCATATTAATCTCAGTAGGTCTTTTAAAATAATGATGAAATGTGTAATGGGAAATTCAAAAGTTATAACTACTTTGATAAGGTTGGCGAAAATTTCCCGCCAATGCGATTTCGAAAAGCGGAGAAAGAACCAGAAACCTTTCTGAAAAAATGTTTAAAAATTTAAGAGTTTATCTACACATTTAAAGGAGAGGACTTTGGATTTTTATGTCAATTTTGATTATAAAAATCCAATATTTACTTAAGAAGTTATAGCTCTTCAAACTTCCCCACTTTTTAAATTTTTTTGTGGTTTTTAAAAAATTAAAATCGCGAATAAAATCGCGGGTTTTTGGAATTAATTTATATTGTAAACGGGAATGTCTTAATGGCTCCATGCGGTATCTTTATACATAATATGAAAAAAATCTGAAGAACCCTGGTCAAAAAAATACCCTTTTCCTCAGTGGCGTATACAGGGGGGGGGGGGCCCGGGGGCCCGGGCCCCCCCCCCTGTATACGCCACTGAGGAAGTCTCTATTCTGAAAATTTAAACTTTAGTAGTATAGGTGATTCTTAACAACATATATTTTTTCCAAAATTTTAAAAATCTTAGACATAGCAAATATCAAACAATCAATTTAATGTAATTACCTTCTGATGACGTAGAAGTGGCTACAGAAACCATGGTCTAGGGTTAATCCATATTTAATTTAATCTTTAGAAGACACAATTTTCTTCTTCAATCAAAAACACAAACAAAAAAAAAATTTTTTTTTTCCCCCAACAGTTTTAAACTTACACAAAAATGAAGAACCTGATTGTGTTACATTCAGTTCAAGGAATCGAGAAAAACTCTTAAACATGTGCTGCTATGAAAATTTTTTGTGAAAAAAAATTTAAAAAAAAAATGTTGGGCCCCCACCGAAATAAAATCCTGGATACGCCCCTGCTTTTCCTTGTGCTGTTTAATGGAAAATGTGTTAGCCAGAGTTTTATTGTCGGTGCTCTGCCCAGAGCACTTATGTGTATTCCTAAGTTTTTTTGAAGAGATTTTAAGAACAGCTAAATTTGGTAATTTTACTTTTAATGTGTCAAATTTATGTACATAAACCCAGCAAAATTTTCCGTTCCAAATAATCGTTCCAGAACGCATCATATTACCCTGCAACCGATTCTACTTCACGTTCCAGAATCAATGATTTTTGTTTGAAATTGTCCCGAAAGCAATCGTTTTTTAGAGCAAGTAGTTTTTTTGAAAAATAATTTTACATAGAAAATTTTGTTTTGATTACCGTAGAATAAATTCAAGAATCTATTGTTATAGGAATTTGTTCCAAAAAATTTCCCTAGGAATACATAAATAATTTGAAATGTTATTTAAAAATGTATGAAAAAACTTTAATATCAAAGCACCGCACACTAGCCTGTCCTGAAAATGGTCTCTTTTTGGAATTTCGCTTGGTAATAGAGTTAAAATTTTTCAACATGAACCCCTGATTTCCTTCAATGTCTCCGAATTTGATGAAACTTTGTGTATATGTTGGGACTTATAATACTTATACTCAGACAAAATTTGAGACCATTAACTTCCGTGGTTCCAGAAATATGGCGTGTCAAAAGTCAAGAAAATCTTTTAAAGGATTAAATATAAACATTTATATCTTCAAAAGTATTTCAGCTACATTACTTCCTGATAGGTTGTTTTGAAGGTAAGACCATGACCTTTCAAATAATATTTTGCAAAAATTTGTATTTTGGAAATTTTTTTTATTTCTGCAAAATTCTGAAAAAGCGACATTTTTAAAAATATGAAAAAAATATATGTTAACCTCGCTGTTAGGTTAGAAAAAACTTACGGATGTTAGGTTAGTGGACCATTTGGTCCATACTTAATATTCAAACAAAATAACAATTTAATATTATATTTGTATATATTTTGGATCATTTCTACCTAAATACGATTATTTTAAGCTTAACTTAACGTTAGAGATGGGTGCGTGAGTGAATTTTGGGTCACGCTCACGCAAGAAATATTATAATCGCTCATGAATCACTCACTCGATTTTTTCTTTACTCACGCTCACTTACTACTCACGTCAGTAAAACTAAAATAAGTTACGATCATGCGTGACTCACGTGATTCATAATTACGCTCACCCCAATTCACAAAATATTCACTTACAAATACACAATTTTAAGGAAATTAAAAAAAAAAAAAAAATTTCATATATTAGCAGACCGTTAATTTGAATTTTAACTGATTGCTAAACGAAAAATAAAACTATAAATAAAACTGAAAACAATACAAAAAATTATTTTGAATCACGCAAGAAAAATGGCACTCACGCAAAAATTAGGTCCGATTTCTAATCACTCACACATAAAAGTTTTGGAAACACACTCACTCAAGCATGATTCTCGTTATTAACTAGACTTTCGCTCGAGCGTGAGTCACGCGTGATTCACGAGAACCACTCAAATCACGTGACCAGCACCCATCTCTTCTCAACACAGCTAATGTAAACATTTGTTGAGGGATTCCCTTTTTTCATATTCTTTACTTTAGAGATTGTTTTGTATTACAATTCAACAAAAGGTACATATTTTAGTTTTGTTTTTTCCTATAATTTCTAATGATTCATCTCATTTAGGTGGCGTGGATATTCCTGATCAAATGGTTGGTTCCTACAGCACGAAACGCGCAAGAAATCGATGGCCTAACGTTGTATTTGCAAACATACTTGATATCCCAGCAAAACCTTAAACATGGTAACCGTTATGTAATGCATTACCATGTAATGCATAGCCCAATAAAAATTAAAAAATGTGCATTAATTTTCGCCTACCGCTTACCATAGGCATTCACTATATTTATTTTTCATGCATTAAGTAAAACTCATGCATTACTTTGAGTGACATCCCAAACAAAAAGAATCAATCAAGTATAGGGTATTGTAAGGTTGCCTTATTCTATACTGGATTAATGATTTTTGTTTGGGATAAGACTCAAAGTAGCGCATGAGTTTTACATAATGCGTGAAAAATACAAAAAAGTTATGCCTATGATAAGATAGGGAAAAATGCATATTGTTGTTTTTTTTTCTATGCATTACATGGTAATGCATTACATGGCCGTCACCATTTTAAAAGTTTTGCCGGAATACCCGCTTTGAATGCGTGCATCCTATTTTCTAAAATCGACGTTTCATGGGCTCCGGCTATCGAAATCGCAGGAGAAAATATACTATGGACCAAATGGTCCCTTAACCTAAGATACGTAACTTTTTATTTTTCTCAGTCCTGGTTTAAGTCAGAACCTAGATTTTTTTGTAAATTACATTGTTTTATAAAAAGACCCCATGAGCAAAAAATCTAAGCCAGTATATATCACCGTTCAAAAGTTACAAAGGAAACAATCCAAAAATTGGACCAAATGGGCTTAACCTAACAGCAGGGTTAACGGCTGTTATCTTAGCTACAAGCTGTAAAAATTTTGGGTTGGTGAACGTATTAAGACCAGAGATATGAATAAAAATGTGTTGCCAAGTGGAAATTTTTATCAAATCTGATGAATATTTAGTTTTTATTTTTGAATATTTTTGAAAATACATATAATAAAACGGTGAAAAAAGTAAAGTTTATGGTACAGACGGGTACTACACATAGATACAATATAACATGAATATTTATCAATTACACTACTCTACAAAAATCAACTTTTTTTTTGCACAGACTCCTAGAATACATTTGCTAAAGTATTTTGACCTCCTTAACACGAATCTGTCATCTTAAAAAATTTATAAAATCCCCTTTTCGAGATAAGACCTTTTTTGCGGTCCATGCCGATAAAAACCAACGAATGACTTTATATTGCATTTTTTTATATAAACAAATTCAAAATGCATATTATTTCAAATTCATTGAGTTTATCCGAAAATCTTTGCAAAAAATCAAAAATTTTAGCAAAATTTGCATATATTATTTGCATATACTTTTTTCCATAATATTTTTATTTTGTAATTTTCATTGTTTAAAATACATTTTCTTAAGTCTTTTGCCCTCTTTAACGTGAATCCATTAAACGCGAATCCATTGTAATTTTTATATAATCGCGTTTTCGAAATTTGCCCATTTAGTTTTTGCAGCTGAAGCATACAAAAATGTTACAAACGAACAAATAATATGAGGTATGTCAATGTGAAACATTTATTATTACCTTTCTTTTTTGGGTTTGAGGGTTTATAGCCGTAATTTCAACAAGCAGATAACTATCAGTGCATAGATATCTACCGTGTAAGTAAAATTTCGTAAATTTAACTCTTAGGTAACTATAATTTTCAATGTTAATTTACCGGCTAGGTAAAGATATCTATTAGGTATTTTACACCCGTAGTTACCTACTTGTTGAAATTACGAGCATTAGTCTGTTAAAAAGGCCTATATGTTCAGAAGACAGTTTGATAAAATGTTTATGATGACAGATTCGTGCAGGGCAAATACTTTCAAAAATGTGTTCTAGAAGTCTCTGCAAAAAAAAGTTGACTTTTGTTAAGTAGTGTAATTGATAAAAAGTTATTGTACATTGTATTCACGTGTAGTACTCGTACATTACCATCAACTTTACTTTTATCACAGTTTTATTTTATGTATTTGTAAAAATATTCAAAAATAATAATTAAATATTCATGAGATTTGGAAAAAATTTCCTACTTGGCAACACATTTTCATTAATATCTCTGGATTTAATACGTTCACCAACGCGAAATTTTTAGACCTTGTAGCTAAGACTCAAACCATTAACATATATTTTTTTCAGATTTTAAAAATGTCGCTTTTTTTGATATATTTTCGCGAATTGTGCAGAAATACAAAAAAGATCACAAAATAAAAATTTTCGCGAAATGATTTATTAAAAGTGATGGTTTTGCCTTTAAAAAAAGCTATCTGGGAGTGATATAGCTCAAATACTTTTCAAGATATAAATATTTATAATTTACCCTTTAAAAGATTTTCTTGACTTTTGAAACGTCATATTTCCAAAACTACGGAAGTTAAAAGTCTTAAACTTTGTTTGAGTATTGGTCGAGTAAGTCCCTACATATGTACCGAATTTCACGAAATTTGGGTCGATTGACGTCAAAAATTCAATTTTTTTTGCTATGTTGATATGGATTTACTCAATAGCAAAAAATTATGCGTATTATAAAGCTGATAATGGGAAAAATAATCAAAAAAAATTTGGAGTCTGCCTTTGCCTCCATACAACCGGTTAAAGGACGCAATCGTAGTGTATTATGTCAAAAAAAAAAAATATTTTTTGCTTTGACCACTATTGGTCTTAAAATTCGCGGAATTTTTAGTACATTAAGGGAAAAATATTTAAAAAGTTTTCATGAATTAATTTTGTTCGACTAAAAAAGTAAAAAAAAAATCGAAAAAATATTTATTTTACTAGTTTTTGCAACAAAAACTTAAGTAGATTAATTTTCATCACGCAAATATTTTTCCCTTAACCCTTTCACGACCAGAAATTTTCTGCCGAAGCGATTTGGATTTTCTGGTCACTGTCGTGATCCTTGACCAAATAAAAGTTAAGAAACAAAAAATTGGGCCCCTAACCCCTCCCCTTCCCCTTTATTTTTCTTGGTGAAAAAATTTACCATTTGACTATTATGCATTTTTGGGCAAATGTTTTTGCTATTCGCTGTGTTTTTAAAATTTGCAACTTAATAATAATTATTCTTCAAGAATTTGTACCTCTAAACCCGCTACTTGGATCTTATTTCGCTTGACAAGCAACTATCCTTTGTCCCTAAAATAGAGATTTTCATTTCACAAACTTTGAGGACTTACAGTGAGTAAGATAATCAATTTAGAGGCTTACTGAAAACTTAACTTTTGTAGCCCTAACACACCTCTACAATACATCTCTTAGCACATTTAACATCGGTTGAAAAATGTGGAAAATATAACAAAAAATAAAAATGGGACATATATTAACCATTGGTCGTGAAAGGGTTAATGTACTCCACATTCTGCAAATTTTGGCACCAATTTCTGCCAAAAGTAAAATCGTTAAGACGAAAATCCTAGCTATCTGACAATATCCCTTCCCAACAAACATTTACCTTTGAAATACATTGAATATTATATTGATAGCAAGTTTAAAATTTAAACCTTAGCCTTGAAAACCAGTTGAGTATAACGTAGTTCTCAACGTGAAAACAATAGCATTCTCAAAGAAAACGGCATGTTAGTTCTCAAGTAAAATTTTCAAGTTTATTTAGATTTGATATATAGTTTGAGATTTTTTGAATGTATAATGTTTCTCCAATGTACACAAATATTTTTAGCTTGAAAATATGCTTACTATCTAATTGAATTTTAGTGTAGTTTTCAAAGAATTCTCAGCCTTGTTTATAATGTTAATTTAACATTATTTTTCAAATGAACCTCAATACTATTTTTATAAAAAAATGTAAATACGAATTTTAATAATATTTGCTATTTATTTGCACTAAAAATTGTTAATAAAAAAATTACATCGAATGCCATTTTTGAGGTCGTCTCCTTCCAGGTCTTCTTCTTCTGCCGTCTGCTCTTTAAAATTCGAAATCTTTAAAGAAAAGAAAAGACGTTATTAAATGTATAACTTTTTTTTGATAAACTCATGTGTACTTACTTTTTATATGTTTATGCAAGTTTTTATAGTTATAGCATTCAATTAATTGGCACAAATGCATAAATATACATATAATTTTTCTTCTTCATTTTTAAAACAAAATTTTAAGTTTTCTGACAATTTTAAATTCGGAATTGAACAACATTTAAAAACAAAACTATTTCCACCCATAATCAATGTTTGATATTAGGTTTGAGAAACATGGCAAATCAATTTGATGTTTATATTTTTTTGAAAAGAATTAATAGCATAGGAAAAAACAAATATTTCCAACATGTTTCAAATTTAGTTTAAATGTTTTAATTTTTATAACTGAATTTTTATTTAGTTCGGTTTGAGTCCATATTAATTATTTCTGAGAAATAATAATTGTTGTACAATGAGAAAATCTGAAAAAAATCAAGTGACAACACAGGCTAAGTGGAGATGTCGACAGCTTTCGGAAGATGCCACCCTTCCATCATCAGCACTCCTTCGATTGCCACACACTTAATGTGTGTCAGATTAAAATTAGCCATTTAAATGAAACTTTTGAAGAAATTAAGAATTGGAATTACTCCTCTTTGTGTTGAATAACCCCTATTCACCATTAATTCGTGTTGTATTCATTTGGCAGAAACTTAATCCATCTTAACTTTTAACAGAGTTGTATTTTTCCCATTGTTAACCCTTGGTAGGACTTTTCAAATCTTGAAAAATGTCCGTTAGGTTTGAATTTTTGGTTTCATATTTCTAATTCTTAGAAATATTACTAAATTGCATTGTACCTTATGAGTTGTGTAGTAATTGTGTTTATATATTGTTGGACTGTATATTTTATAACTGAATTTTTATTTAGTTCGGTTTGAGTCCATATTAATTATTTCTGAGAAATAATAATTGTTGTACAATGAGAAAATCTGAAAAAAATCAAGTGACAACACAGGCTAAGTGGAGATGTCGACAGCTTTTGGAAGATGCACCCTTCCATCATCAGCACTCCTTCGATTGCCACACACTTAATGTGTGTCAGATGAAAATTAGCCATTTAAATGAAACTTTTGAAGAAATTAAGAATTGGAATTACTCCTCTTTGTGTTGAATAACCCCTATTCACCATTAATTCGTGTTGTATTCATTTGGCAGAAACTTAATCCATCTTAACTTTTAACAGAGTTGTATTTTTCCCATTGTTAACCCTTGGTAGGACTTTTCAAATCTTGAAAAATGTCCGTTAGGTTTGAATTTTTGGTTTCATATTTCTAATTCTTAGAAATATTACTAAATTGCATTGTACCTTATGAGTTGTGTAGTAATTGTGTTTATATATTGTTGGACTGTATATTTTATAACTGAATTTTTATTTAGTTCGGTTTGAGTCCATATTAATTATTTCTGAGAAATAATAATTGTTGTACAATGAGAAAATCTGAAAAAAATCAAGTGACAACACAGGCTAAGTAGAGATGTCGACAGCTTTCGGAAGATGCCACCCTTCCATCATCAGCACTCCTTCGATTGCCACACACTTAATGTGTGTCAGATTAAAATTAGCCATTTAATTTTTTTAGCGTTTTAATTTTTGTCACTGAAAACAATTTGAAAAACACCCTTGATATTTAGTGCCAGTTTGATTTTTTTTCAAAGGCTGGAATTGATGTTTGTTGGGTTTATGCTGATATTTAAAATCTACATATATCGTTGGCTTAGTCGGCAAACGTGTCAAGTCCATTTTTAATTTTTGATTTTAGGAGGGACAAAAAACTTTCTAACTTTTTTTAAATTGACTTTTTTAAGTTTATAAACGTAGTTTTTTCTTTAGATCACCATATTTAAATTGATATTTATTAATTTCTTTACAAATGATGTATTTTGAGTTGCACAATACATACTACATTGAAGTCTCAAAGTTTATTGGATTTGGACTTGACAGATTTGCCGACTAAGCCAACGATATATGATTTACTAGACCACATAAGATCAAAAACTTTAAAGATCTTATCAAATTTTCAATTTTGACAGTTTTTTTGAAAAATGCTATTTGTCATAGAAAATTTAAGAGAAAGAAGAATTGCGATCTTCCTAAAATTTTAACCAGGCAAAATCTTTGGGTTTATTTAAATTGAAAATCAGGAAGTTGCGAACAAAGTAAAAACAAAACAATTTTTAATGTTGGGTTATTACTGAAATAGCCTTTTTATGGTTATCGAATTTTGTTGGTCAGTAACAAATTTAGATTTATTTATTCTTTGCAATAAAAAATATTTTTAATTCGATTTAAATATTAACAATTCTGTCTATTAAATATATTTGTATGGCTTAAGTATTCCAAAAGTCCCCAGTGCAAATAACAACTGGTCATTAAAAAATAACATGCGTATAAATGTAGGTTATTTGTTACAGTTCATGAGAAACATGAGAAAAAACGCAGAAATCAAAATATTTTTCATGATTTTTGGTGGATATTTATATGAGACAATATTTTTCAACTGCCCAGCCATAAAAAGAGAACCTAGGAAAACATTAAAAATTAATGATTTCGTAGGTTATTTTTTACAATTTTAAAATAATTTTTTAAAAATTTTAATAAAATTTTGGAGAATCAACCCGCAATCAACTACATTCTGGCCACACACTATACACATTTTCTACAAAAAATAATCCGCGTAAGCAAGTAAAAACTAATGATTTCTCCTTGAAAAATGCCAACAATTTAAAAAAATAACGTACACAAATCATTAAAAATTAAAGGAGAATCACTTATTTTTACTTGCAGAGCAACAATAAATGACTTTAAAATTTGAGTGCTAGTGAAAGTCTTAATTTTTCATGTTGTTATTTTTAAAACAAACAACAGAAATAGACATTTAAAAAAACGACAAAACGCAAAACTTTTTATATAAAATACAAACAGTTAACGATATAATTTTTTGAGTGTATGTTTCAACCCACTGTGCGTTGGATAGATATATGAAAAACCTTTCTTTCTATATAAAAACACCGTATAAGTAATTACTTAAGAAGAAATATCCCTAAACCCAAATAAACGAATTGAATTTTGACACATGACAGTGTCCTGGGGCAATATCTCGCAATTAAAACAGAATGCAAGAAAATTTAAAAATCTTGATATCAATTATTAAATATGGATTCCATTCTTCAAAGTGTCGGATTTTTGGTAGCATGAAAACAAATATTTATTGTGAATATTATTAATTAATTATTCAATACAATATATAATTGGGTTTTAAATGAAAATATATAAACATGTTGTTCAAAAATAATGATATATTTTAATTTGATATGAAAAATGTACAAAAATGTTTTTCATGTCAAATTTGGATTCTTTACAAAAAAAGTCCATATTGAAAATTTTCCCTTTTCAATCGTGTGTTCATCAAAACTTTCTTTGTAGATTTTTTTTTTATACATTTCACTTAACTACATAAAAAGTAATATACATAAAGATGAACACAGCTTTACTCTTTCTTTGTGTGCAATAAAAAAAATGTTTATTACAAAAATTTAATTTCTGTGATTTATATGCCCTACAATAAGTTGCCGAATTTAACTTAATGGTAATGTTTGTGTTTTACAAACTTTAATGAAATTGTTTTTGATTTGAAAACCATACGAAAATCATACGCAACGTGCGTACAGTGGTTTATTTTAATAATTTGGCTATTCAGTAAATAGGTACTGGACCGATTGCAGCAAAATTCATACCAGTCATAGCTGAAGTAATTTTGAGCTAAGGTTTGGAAACAGGACCCTACATGTCCAATAAGGGCACCACTAGGGGCCTTTAAAGTAGGACATGTATAGTACACAAAAACTTTAAATGCTTTAAAATCACCAACTTTAAATGCGTGTAAAATAAAATCTAGCTCTGACCTAAAAAAAAGGCCTTGAGGGTTTTGCTATGGAAAACGTCAGCTTTCATTTGCTTTTGGTTTCATCCCATTCCGAAAGTTCGATTTTGTATCACTGTGTTATTGATAAATATTTTTAGAGAAAACTTTTTTTCGATAGCAAAATTGTTAAAGAAAAGTTTGTTATCAATTGCAAATTATTAAGGCTCACAATGTCGGAGTACTCTGTACTACAGAGTACCATCTCTAAAAATAGAGATACCATCATACAAAAAATGTATAAGTGCGAAAGAGAAGGAAGTACTCTGGCACAGAGTACTCCGTCATTGTGAATTCACCTTTAATAGAAAAGTTTGTTATCTATTAAAATTTTTTTATAGAATGGTTTTTTATCGTTAACAGATTTTTTTCTTATAAAAAGTTTTCTATAGAAAAGTTTGTTTTCGATAACTAATTATTTATAGAAATGTTTGTTATCAATAACAATTTTTTTGTTTTCGATAGCAACTTTTTTTGAGAAGAATTTTTTATCGATAACAAATTTATTCAAGAATAGAATTATGACGATAGCAAATTTTTTGTAGAAAATTTTTTTATTTAGGATAAATAACAAAATTTTGTTATCGATAACAAATTTTATAAAGAACATTTTTACCGTTAACAGATTTTGTATACGATAACAAACTTTTTCATAAAAATTAGTTCCCATAAAAATTTTTTGTAGAAAAGTTTGTTATCGATAACAAATTTTTTATAGAAAAGTTTGTTGTCGATAACAATTTTTTTATAGAATACTTTTGTTATAGAAAAGTTTCTGATAAAAAATTTTTTATAAAAAATTGTGTTATCGATAAAAATTCTTTTAAAGAAAATTTTACAGATAAGTTTGTTATCGACAACAAAATTTTTATATAACAAAATTATTGATAATTATTTTTAGAGAAAACTTTTTTATCGATAACAAAAATTTTAAGGAAAATTATTAACAGAAAAGTTGGTTAATCATTAAAATTTTTCTATAGAATAGTTTGTTATCGATAACAAACTTTTTTATAAAAAGTGTTCTACAGAAAAGTTTGTTTTCGATAACAAATAGAAATGTTCGTTATCATTAATATAAAAAGGTTTGTTTTCGATAACATATTTTATATCGAAAAGTTTGTCATCGAGAACAAATTTTTAGTGGATAAGTTTGTTGTCGATAACAAATTTTTTACGGTAGAGTTTTTTTATCGATAACAAATTTATTAAAGAATAGTTTTATGACGGTAGCAAATTTTTTGTAGAACATTTTGTTATTTATTATAATTTTTTATTGAAAAGTTTGTTATCGACAACATTTTTTTATATTTAACAACACTTTTTTTATAGAAAAGTTTGTTATCGATAAGAAATTGTAAAAAGAAAATTTTTATAGTAAACAAATTTTGTATACTATAGCAAACTTTTCCATAAAAAAATTGTTATCGATATCAAAACTTTTGTAGAAAGGTGTGTTGTCGATAACAATTCTTTTTATAGAAAAATTTGTTATCGATTACAAAGTGTTCAATTTTATGGAAAAGTTACTTTTCGATAAAAATTGTTTACAAAAAGTATGTTATCA